>CAUYSK010039674.1:0-62395 GCA_963575035.1 Avahi laniger | reverse complement strand
AGAGCTTGGTCAAAGGTCCCAGGTGGAAATGGGTCTAACCTGTTTGAGAGAGAGTGAACGAGCAGTGTGGCTGGAGCAAAACGAGTGAGGGGCAATTTCGGGAGTTGGAGTCGGAGAGGGAACGGCCAGGTCGGGGTACATCAGCCTTGCAGCCACGGGAAGGGACCCGTGGACGTTACCTCGATATGACAGAACCCACTGCAAGGTTGAAGCGGGGCTGGGGGTTTGGTTTGCCACTTGTTTCCTTCTGGGGATGGGGTGCTATGAGCAAAAATTCTGTTACATGCATTGGAATTCAGGGTGCCTACTGGACTCTCCGGGGGGGACGGGAGGAAGTTCAGAGGAGAGGCTGGGCTGCGCCTGCCGCGGCTCCAGAATGTGCAGTGTTTTAAGCTGTGTTGCGAGACGTTCCCTAGTTGAGAGTGTCGACGAGGAAGGAGTCAGAAGCGGACTCTCTGTGCGCCGCAGCTAGAGGCCGAGCAGTGAAGACCGACTCCGCGAAAGAGGCTGAGAAGGAGCGTTAGGAGAAATAAGAAGGGGCTCGGGGAGAAAGGTATCACGACAGCAGGAAGAGAAGCTGTTTCAGGAAAATGAGTGCTCGCCTGTGTTGGGTGCAGCTACAGGGTGAGCAGAACGAGGGCTGGGAAGTAGGAAGAAGTATCCCTTCTGTGACACTGTGTGCGGATGAGCCAGGGTGCTCTTGGCAGCCAAGAACGAAATCTGCTTAGACGGCGTAGACATAGACCATCTCCTTTCGCAGGAATCCAGAGCAACTGCCACGGGCGTGGGCCATCGGATGGCTCGGTGACGTCATCGAGGACCAGGGTTCCCGTCTCTCTGGGCTGTTTGCAGCCTGGGATCTGCCCTCAGGCTGGAAACAAGAGGGTCTCATTCAGACACTATGACATTTAAAGGAACAAGGAAGAACATCTCTCCTGTGGTTCTCTCAGGAGTGAGAGCAAGTCTCTGAAAAGCTGCCCTGTGGACGTCTCCTCACAGTGCCTTGGTGACAAACGGGTCCCTGGTCTTCCCTAAGCCAACACCGGCAAGGAGAATGGGAGTCCTTAGATCAAACAAGCTTCTCCCTGTGGGGAGGTCCAGGAAGCTGAGGACATTTCAGCCACTGCACTCCAGCCTCTCGCGGGGACCTGGGCTGACCGTGCGCATTCCCGCGCCGGCATATGTGTGCGTGCCCACCACACCCAGCCACTGGTGTCATGCAACAAACGGTCTGCAGTTTGCCCAGCGGTATAAGCTTTATTATTCCTAATTATCTTGAGTTTCTCCAAAGAAAAAGCAAAACAGCAGAAACAAAGCTTCATAGTTTTTGTTCGAGGGAAGCTCGAACTGATGAGGCTTAATGACATTTAGAGTCTATTGGGTTCCCTCACCGCGGGCCGGGAAAACCACGCCCCTGTGTGACTGTCAACCCAGCTGCCTCCCCCAGACACTGACTTTGCCCAGCCTGCAGATGTGGACGTTGGTGGTTTGTGCCCAATACCCCAGGCCGCCCCGAATTCCCCACCCCCTTCACTTTCTGGGGCCTTCCTCAGCCCTGGGCAGATCCAGCGCTGTGACCTGCGACGATGATTGGATACGAGCTTTCAGGGCTGCTCACGAAGACTTCAGAGCCGTCTCTGTCTGTGTTTGTCTTGCCCTTATCTGTACACAATGGTTTGTTGAATTTCCCACCTCATTAGGGGAATTAATGCTACGCATGGTAACAAAAATATGAACCGTTTCCAGAAACAACAATTTGTACATGGTCAATACTATTCAGAATAAAGACCCCAAATTAGAATATATTCTAATTCTGTTCTATTCTGTTTCATTTTAGAATATATTCAGAAAACCGTTTTTGTGAGGTTGCCCTGGGAAAACTTGAGCGGAGCCTGGGTCTGTTTAACATCAGGCTGTAACCAAGTGGCCAAACAGCTTTGATTTGTAAAGTAAATGTCTGAAGGGAATTTATACGAGTGGCTCTAGGGTCCCTGCCACAAATGAATCACACAAGGATCATCTTTCCCCAGATGACCAGAATGCAACGTAACCATCGGCTCAAACCCTGTCCTTATTTGAGTTTCAGAACAAAAGTCCGTCTTCACTAGGAGCATGTCGTAGGTGGGTTCTCGGTAGTTCCCTTGTCCCCCCAGAGCTCTCTAGGATGGAAATCGGTCCCCTGCCGGGCTCCTTGCTCCTGTTCCTGCTGCCATCTTATCCGACTTTCCCTGCCTTTTAAGGAAGCGCGCTCTGCCCCTGGCCGCGGCTCAGCTGCTGCATTCCGGCCGGCACACATGGAACCCATTGCCAGCGAGCGGCAGGAGAGCCGAGCCAGCGTGGCAGAGAGGCGCTAAAAATAGCCAGTGTAGTTCCGCAGGCTTCGGCCGGGCCCTGCTCCTCTTCTGTGCAAACAGGCGCTATGTGCGGGTCTCCCCGGAACTTTGCTGACCCCCTTGTTGGGCAGAAGTTGTCCCTGAAACCCCACCCCAAATTAATGGTTGGTTTACAGAGGAATGGCACCAGTGCCGAGTTTCTTGGGGTTACCCCCTCTTGCAGTCTCCCTGATCTCCCAGGGTCAGGGGTCCTCACCTTTCCTGGCTAGATAACTGCAAAGTGGGCAGAATGAAACAGGAAATGTATTGGCAGCTGAAGCAGCCACTGAGACTATGTCTCAGAGACCCTCAGACTCAGCCCCATGTGGTCCGTTGGGAGCACATCGAGCATGCTCAGTCTGGGTGCAGTCCGGGGCTCACATGTTTGCAAGGCCAGCGGGCCTCACAGAGGAGTGAGGTCGAGCATGGCGGTGGGCACTGCCGGGGCTGAGAGATAAGGAAAATGTGCTCATCTACAAGGTATTAGGGTTCGAAGATCCGAATACACTACTTCCGAGAAAATGTCTTTGAGGCAAAAATGGCCCTTGGGCCGCCCGTTTGCAATCTCTGGTTTCGAGGCACCGAGTTAAAATTCACTTCCACGTGCACACTTCTGTGTCTGATCTGCGGTATACAGCTGTGCAAAGCCCCACAGCTCTCCCTGGGAACGGACGTCCGTGGGGATCACTGGATGTGACCCCAGCAGAAAGACTGCGGATGACAAGGCCTAGGTTTTGCTGTGAGTGTGTGCCTGAGTGTGAGGGTCGCTGGGCTTGCCGGAAGGCCCAGTTGTGTTAGGCAAGGCTGCTTTTATAAGGACTAAGCGGAGTTCCTGACACGACGTCAGTGAGTGTCCTCGATGTACCACTGGAGTCAGGCCACAAGGAAAGAGGAGGCCAAGCCGCAATGTGAGTCCCCTGTGGAAGACATTTCCACCGATGAAGAACCTGAAGGAGGCAGTTTCTAGAAGTAAAGCTGCAGACCAGGGCCTCCTTCTCCAACTGGCCTGGAGAGTCGGGCTGTGCAGGTCGTCGTCGTAGCTGGTGGGTGTGAAATGCAAGCAGGTCTGAGAGCAGTCGTGCCAGCGTGGGTGGGGGCCTGAGCGCTCATGTCTGTGAGTGTCTGGTGCGTGGCTAGCAAGCAGTGCTCTGTGCTGCGGCTGTTGCTCTGCGGAGCTCCGCACCACGGATGAACACGTGAGCCTTCGTCTACTTGGTCCAGCGGGGAAACAGATGCATAAACAGCACCTGCTGTGCGGTGTGGCGAGAGCTTGGATGGAGGCGCGCACGCCGTCGGGGGGCCCTCTGTGAGCTGCGCGTGGCGAAAGGCAGTGAGGATGAGAAAATGAAAAGTCCAGGTCCTCGCCCCTCAACAGCATTTAGAGACGGTGCACAGGGAAGTAAATACAAGACAGTATTGAGTGGAGGTGAGTGAGAAGCACATCTAAGCCTGCACCTGAGTCCCCCTGGGGAGACTGACCAGCGCAGCTGGCGTCTTGGCGTGGCCGGGCAGGGTGAGACAGACGTCTCTGCCCGGTGAGTGTGTGAGCAGGAGCAAACGCTGGAGGTCTCCGGGGAGAGGAGGGTGTTCAGGGGACACGGCCTTTGCTATCGCGGGCCCCTCCTGGGCGTGGAGACGAGGCTGGGCTGACAGCCAGGAAGTAGGTCTTGAAGGGCCCTGCTTGTCATGCAAAGGAGTTCATGTACAAGACAGCCGAGAGGGAGGGACGCGGGTAATAATTCAGGCAGGCAGACGGCATGATCAGAATGACCGTATTTCAGTAGAGTGGGACAGGCCCCTCTCCGCGTCCTGCTGTAATGACCTGTTGGGTTCCTCCAAGTGGACAGCCCAGCAGGAGAGGGTGCGGCCGGGGGCTGGAACGGGGTGATTGAAGAGAAGGGAAGTGGGCGATGGGTGGAGCCGGGGCTGGCTGGACACGGCTGGTGAGGAGAGGGGTACGTGATGATGGCCTCCAGCTGTCTGGGCGCACGGCGGCTCCACTCCTGAGACGGAGAACACGTGACAGCTGTGGAATGGTCAAGAAAATGAGGAGTCCTGGTTCTGAGGTTCTTACGGGGCAGGAGTTCATTAGCAAGCGGTTAGAGCACGCGCTGGGAGCAGGGGAGGGAGGCAGCTCGGCGACCGTGATTTGGGAGGATCCCGGCAGCTGAAGCCTGGACTCAAGTGCTGTTGCCCAGGGGTGAGAAAGCAAAGAGGAGCCCGAGCCACGGGGAACACCCGCCGTCAGGACGCCGGCAGGAGGGTGGACTCTAGCAACCAGTGTGGCAGCAGGAGAGCGTTTCGAGACGGCATGACTGCGTTTCTTGTGACTGATCGCGGTTCTGCGGCGCGGTTTCCATGAACTGATCGTCCGTGGACGTGCACGTGCTGTGGTCACACGTCCCATTCTCTTGGACACCATCATTATTTTTCCTTTTTCACGGTGCAGTGATAAGTAACCATGTGAACAGATATTCCCCTGGTTCTCTTTTTATTTCAGAACAAACAAGAAGGAATGGATTACCTGGGTCCAAGGCCACCCATTTTTAAGTCTTTCGGTGCACAGCACCGAGTTACCCACTGGAAGAGTTACAGCAATTTGCATTCCTGCTCCTGGGCTTTTACACGTCTCATCTTTCCGATAAGGACATGTCCATCTTATTAAATCTTTACTAATTTGAGGTATGAGAATTGATGTTGCATTATTTTGATTTTTTAAATTACTAGTGAAGTTAAAATTTTAAACAAAATGAATTTATTCTAAACAATTAAAAAAACCCACCAAACTAACAGTCACATAAGTCATGGCTTTCCTGGACCGGGACTGTGCTCCATGCCTGGCTCACGCTGCCACATTTCACACTCCTCGAACTGATGTGAGCTTTTCATTTTGTGGACAAGGCAACAGAGGCGCAGAGAGGGTTTTTTTTGTTTTTTGTTTTTTTGAGACAGAGCCTTGCTCTGTTGCCCCAGGTAGAGTGCAGTGGTGCGATCATAGGTCACTGAAACCTCACACTCCTGGGCTCAAGCCATTCTCCTGCCTCAGCCTCCTGAGTAGCTGGGTCTAGAGGCCCGAGTCATCATGCCTGGCTGATTTTTCTGTTTTTAGTAGAGACAGGGTCTCACCCTTGCTCAGGCTGGTCTCGAACTCCTGATCTCAAGCAATCCTCCCGCCTCAGCCTCCCAGAATGCTGGGATTACAGGTGTGAGCCACAGTGCCTGGCTGCTCAGAGAGGTTTTGTATTTGCCCTTAGTCACACAGATGCTTCTGCATTCATCACAGTCCGAAAGTCTGTTTTGCCAGCTTGTGCTTTTTGTTTTTCTTTTGGCCTGTTTACTGTTCTGTTTTAAAGATTTCTTTACTTATTTAATGGGTAAATTAAATTGACCTTCACAAATTTTGTGAATTTTTTAAAAACTTATCATTTTCTTTTTATTTATGTGGCTTTACATTTTTTTGAACTCATATCTATTAATGTTTTTCCCCTACAAAGCTCACCTCTGCTCCTTGCTTATAAACGCCATCTCTATTTCCAGGGTAGAAGCGGTGCAGCAGGTACAGTGTGGGTGCCTGCCCTGTTCTGAGTCTCCTCTCTGAGGATGGTCCCTTGGCCCCCCACCCCTGATCCCCCAATAATTTGGGCTCAAGGAGCCAGATTTGACTCAATGAATCACAGCAAAAAACAAAACCCAAAGGTTAACTGCTGATCACTAGAAGCAAACTGAATTTCAGTTGTAACTGCAAGTGGGTGAACTGAGGACCCAGGATTCTCAGCCTCTCGGGTCATCTTTGGGCCCAAGAACCAATGGGCCAGCCCCAGCTCTAAGTGGCCTGCTGGTGGAGAAAAAGAGAGGCTGCCAAATACCGGATCACAGCAGCAGGAGCACATGGCGAGACACACCATCCTCAGCCCGCCTCTCGTGGCAGGACGCCCAGACCAGGAGCACGTCCACCTCTCACCTTGGTGTGGGGCATGGGAGAAGTGGCCATTGGTGCCACTTGTCTTTTGCTTCTTGCTTCCAACACTCCAGAGTTCAGTCTTCTTCCCTTTTTGTTAGGGTCTGGAAGAGTGCCTTATTTGGTTGAAGCGTGCAGGGTCGAGCACTTGAGTAAGGCTGCGTGTTAGCTTTACAAGCAGCCCGGAGCTGTGCAGCAAAAGCCCTGGCCACGGCAGTATGAGGCTGATGGGAAGGAAAGAGAAGAGGAGAGCAGAGCCGTCTTCATTTCCCAGAGCATTCTGGGTCTTACTTTAGTCCCACGTGTGGCCTTTCATTAAAAGATCAATGACAGAATATCATAAATTACAATAAATTTGCCTTTTATGCTTATATTAATACATATAGCTTGAATTCTTTGTTACTCATAAACAAATAGAAAACTATAGGAAATAGTCACCATATTTTCTTCTAGTATTTTTAACTTTAAATTTTATTTAATTTTACATTTAAACATCTAAAGTGTAGATTTTATTTTGGTAGGAGGTTTAAGGTAGGAATTTGATTTTTTCCCAAATTATCAATCGATCATCCCTGTGCCATTTGTTCATATATTATCATATCGTTTTTCTATAAATAGTATTTTGAATTAGTTTCCAACATTTGTAGCTACTATTTATTTTTCCTATCTTATGAAACTGCCTAGTATGTCCGTATTATGGTGTGACTGTAAGACTTTGTATCTTCATTGGAAATGTCTCGTTCATTGTTGATATTAGCTCCAGAATTCACATTTTAAACAATCATGTTATATATCATTGAAACTGTGCCAAACAGGGTTGGAGAATTTGGTAACTAGCAGAGTTTCTCGAGCTTGTCTTGCAGGACAGCTGGGAAAAAAACAGTCTGTTATCATACAATCCCCTTCATTTACAACAAAATTGGCCAAAGGCTGAGACTGGCTGGAACCAACACGGCTGACCGGAGTCTGTGCAGAATAGACCTGCTCGCCCAGTGAGTGACCTTTTGACATCACTGCCCGAATTTCCACTGCATGTAGCGTATCAGCTTTCCCTGGATTTGCACACGTGACCCACGAAGAAGCATGAAGAGGCAACAGCATATGCCCATGCGACTTTCCAAATCCTCCTTCCTTTCAGCCAATCGCTGTTTGGCCCTGAAACCCCACCTTCAAAGTCCCTCCCTTAAACCTATGGCCGTAAGGCCGGTGCAGAAGGACAGATTCCAGCCGACTCCCGTCTCCTTGGTCGGCTGCCTGGCAATAAGCCTTTCTCCTGTGAAACCCTGGCGCTTCGGTGCTCGGCTTTCTGTTGCACACAGGCAAAGGGACCCAGTCTGGCTGTGTTATATATACATTTACACACACATATATATTAGCGTTACATGTTTTTCTCTTTTAATTTTCTGAGTTTTTTCACAATTAGAAATAAATGTTGAATTTTATCTAAAGTATTTTCTTCAGATTGATAATTATAGTCCAGAAATTTTCTTATTTTTTAAAACATTCATTCTAATCTATTCCTAACCTCTCCTCAAGGCAGGACAACCCTGTGGTGTAATTATTGTTCCAGAATTTCTATCAGACCAGGCTCAGGCTAGACCTTACCTGAGACCACAAAATTGCATGATTGCTTTGACTTTCTGATAAATTCATTAGGAAGGTCACATTTGTAAAAATGCTTCAGGGTATTCAACCATTTTTCCAAAGGCCTCTCTTAATTTCTTAATGTTTGAGATGTTCTGTTGTGAGTCACTGATAATATCAACAGTTTTGTTAATTTTTTTCCCTTTTTAGTGATAACTTGTCTACCAGATTTTGTGATTCCAGAAGTCCTCTAATACCACTTTCACCTGCTACACAAAAAAACCTGTCTTTTGAAAAAGTTTGCAATTAATTTGCATTATGTTTCTGTTGTATTAACAGTATCCTCTGAGCAAGAAGAGAATGGCTTAACCTGGCCTGGCCGGGTCCCGGGAGCCGCAGCCGTGAGCAGGAAGAGGACTGCGTGGGGCTCTCTGGTAGCGGTCAGTTCTTTAGTAAATATTTTCTGGTTGAGGACAACTTTTGCCTCCTTGTGCAACCTTGTTGCTAAGGGATACTCTGATACTGACAATTCACTCAGAAATGAGGATGAAACGTGTTTTCTTTGTAGCAATTGGTATGAATGCTTATACCAGGAGAGACTCTACTGTACAAGAACGACCCTGAACAGGTGAGTGGATAAACACAATGTGGCATGCACATACGGTGCAATATGACTCAGTCTTCGAAAAGAAAGGACCTCTGACTCATGCTACCTACCACATGGATGCAACTTGGAGAGAAGAAAGTGAAATAACAACTGCAATAAGCCAGTCGCAAAGTGACAAACACCGTGTGACCACTCTTAGAGGAGGCACCCAGAGCAGTCAGGTTCACAGAAGCAGAAAGCACTACAGTGGGTTTCAGGGGTCCGGGTGAAGGGGTAACGGGGGCCTAGTGCTTCATGGGCAGGGAGTTTCCGTTTGGGAAGATGAAAATGTTCTGGGGATGGATGGAGGTGATGGTCACACAGCAGTGTAAATGTGCTTAATGACACTGAACCGGGCACTTGAAAGGGTAAGGTGGTACATTTTATGTCACCTGTATCGTGACACACATAGACACACACACGCAGGGATGACCCTGGGGGCCCGGCCTGTGCAGAGAGAAGCCACCACGCCATTAAGGAGCTGCAGGGAGGCCAGGTGCAGGGGACACTGGTGTGAGGCCCAGACCCTCCTTCAGGACCGGACTCACTTCCCCTCTTGCCGGGAGCAGTGGCTGCGATGGCTTTAAGCGAGTCCCTCTCTGAGCTTCGCCCTTGGCCAGAAGTCGTACTCAGGACTGTGGCCCTTCCCTGGGGGCAGCCTGTGTCCAGTGACTATCCCTTGGTGGGTACTAAGGCACGGCCCCCTCGATTTGAGCCAACTCTGAAGGGCCCTCCCAGCTTCAGTGCTTCCCTTGGGATCACTGCGCCCCGTGCAACTGCGTCACAGCCCGGCTGCTCTCTGCGCCCAGCCCCGTCACAGGCATTGAGCCGTGAGCACGTGCCCTCGGGCTTTCTGCTTGCAGGTCTCTGCGTCGGTTCAGGGAGCCCGACATGGCAGCGAGAGGCTGTGAGTGGCGGGAAAGGGCTCTGGTGAGCAGGTGGCTGGTGGGGCTTCTCCAGCGACGTGCTCTGCACCCAGGCCTTGCCTCCCATGAGCCCACACATTCCGAGCAAAGCTAGAAAAGGAGGCACAGCATGAAACTGATTAGTTCCAAGTTGACTGGGACCAAAACAACGTCATCCCGTGAAAATGGGAGATTGAGGCTGGAGGCTATTGGGGTGGAGAAAACAGACGTCTGAGCTTCAGTAATTTTTGCACGTAACTGCTATTCCTTACTATTCCACGAGGTCTTTGGGAGCAGGTTTGGTTTAGCTCGTGTGCACGTCCCGCAGACCCAGACAGCCTCTGCTCAGCACACACGCGTGGTATGGCAGGGACCGCATGGCTGCTGCGAAGGATGTCACGATGTCTCTAGGGACACCCGGAGCTCTGTGCCAGGGTCCTCCTGCAGGCAACGTGCCTCAGCTCCAAGGGCTGAAGCTTCCAGATCCTCGCCTGAGCAAGGCAGGAGGCCAAGCATCTGATGTGATGCCAATGTGACATTGCCCTGTCTCCGCACCGCACGGGAGGTCGCAGGGTCGTTTGTCCAGGAATGAACTGGAACCAGAGCTGCCGCCTCCCTTTGTCACCACCCTTCAGGCCTGTTCAGCGTCGCTCCACAATCTTGAGTCTCAAGTCAGTTTTACATTGTTCCTCTTGAACCGCTTTTGTAGTCTTTGAATCTTTCGAATGGCATCTTGCTTGTTCACACCCTCGGTTTTTGCTACTTCATTTTACCTTTCTAAATTTAAAGACTTTTTAAGGTTAATAGTTTTCATTTCTTTCAAAAGTAACTTTGCAAAACTTCAGGCCTTGTATCTTTTAGATTTATTTTTACTGCTATTAGCTTATTTTCTTTAAAGATTTTTAGTTTATCAGAAGACAGACATATGGACATAGTATAGGGAACCCCCACAATCCAGCCCACCCAGCCCTTCGCAAACGCTTTGCGCATGTGCGGAAGCTGGGAGGAACCCCTGACAAATCGCGACAGGGTGGGGTCGCAGCAGAGTTCCAGAGGATTCTGGAGCCGACCCCCATGTCCCTGAGCGTGCGAGGACTGTCCTTTAGGAAACAGCTCCCAGCGTGCTGAGCACCACGGCGAGCGCAGATATGGCCCAGCCCCCAGCCCGGGTCATTCAGTGAGGGTGGGGATTGGGGCCAGCAGGGTCAGAAGACACAAGGACATGGCATGTGTGAGCTGCACACAGTCCCATGGTGCCTGCCTCTGTCACCACCACGCCAGCCCTTGCTCCACCCCAGCCAGAACAGCTCGCTGAGGAGAAAATGGACCATGATGCACGGATGTCTGTGCCAGGCATGCCAGCGACACGCGGAAGTTGAGCAAAGCTGGGCCAAACCATTGCTGGGGTGCCCTGAAGGACAACAGAGAAGGGAAGCCCCTCCCAAAGCGGACTCTGAGTCGTTGTCCTGTCCACGTGGCACGCAGTGACCCTAGGCACCACGCCCTTCTCACGCCCACCCTCCCGTGGTAACCGGGGCTGCAGAAAGGCAAGAGATGGGCTCTGTGCGGACGCGTGGGCCGTGAGGTGGGAGTCAGGGACTCAGAGAGCAGGACTGGAGGATTCGAGACCGGGAGGTTTGGGGTGAATGGCTGGCCCTTCTGAAATGAGCCCCAAAGCTGAGAATGTTCACACCCCCTGGGAAAGCTGGCAGGGGATTCCTTCCGTGATCGTGGGCTGGGATGGCGCACCTGGGCCACCCTGTCAGCTGCTTTCCTCCCATGATCAACGGTCGGACAGCCCAGCTGGTCCAGAGTCAGGACCGAGCCACAACTGGGGTCCATCATGTGGACTCTGCTTCCTCAAGGCTGGGCCGGCCCCTGCGGCTATTGTGTGGGTGACTGCCAGCAGCCACGGCCAGCCCTGATCTTGGCGGTACTTGGGGGACCAGCCAATGACCCCCTGGGGGCTGATGCCATCGAACCCACTCGAGGAACTGGGAACAACAGACGCTTTTCCGAGTTTGGGTTTGCTTCCCCAGGTTGCCACGTTCTACCCACCATCCATGGACCTAGTGGATGCCTGGTCCATTGTCATGGGATGTCACACAGCATTGCTCCTAATGAGGGAATAGCTTTCTGGGAAATGAAGTTCCTTCACTCTTATCATGTCCCCACGGTCCAGAAGCAGCTGACCTTCCAGAAGAAACGGGACATCAGTTACAGTGGGTTAGTGACAGTGGTGGCGAAGCAATAAACAACCCAAACACCCTTCAGGTCCCACAACCTGGGCTCGGGCTGACGGAGGCTGTGCCTTGACAAATGCTGCCACCGTCACTGAGGGTGGGTAAAGACGATACGGCAGCTCACACTCTGGTGAGTTAATGTTTTCACTTACCTGTCACTGGCCAAACCAAGTCCCAAGGCGGAACTTAACTCTAGTGTGTGACGAAGGAGAACTGAAATACACGTGATCACCTTGACGACTCACATAAACGGATTATTGAAGACTCAGTTTGCGCCAGCTCCGGAGCCCCCTTCCCGCTCTGTAGCGTTGCCCACAGGCTGCGCCGTGTTCTCTTCGCCAAAGACCAACACGTGGCGCTGGTTCTTCCGTAACTAACGAGATGCGAGGGGACGAGGACTTTCTCCTGATAACACAAGTGTGATTGTTTTCCCTGTTCCCGTGACTCGGAAACCTTCTGAGTTAGAGGTTCCAGTATCCTAAGGAGGACTGCTTCTACCAGGTCTTATGACAACGGTTCCACTCAGCAAATAGGAAATATTGGTGCTACTTGACCATTCTCTGCTGAACTAACCGGCAAAGGAGTGGGCTACAGTGCCCGCACGATCGGTCCTGACCCTCCAGGGTAAATAAACCATTTGCTCCAAATCGGGCGGAGAGGAGCATGACTGGACCCCACAGGATGCCCTGCTGTGCTCCCGGGACCGCCAAGTACCGTGGCTGAGGTTAACTGAAGACTACTGCAAAGCACCGCGGCAGGACCACCAAGGGCTCATACTCCTCCTGGCAGGAAACCAACCAGCTGAGGTGCCGAGCAGAGGAAAAGGGACCACAGACTAGGGGACGAGGGAAGTCCTACCCACCAGCTGCGGCCTCATGACCAGAGACAAGGACTGAAACATTTGCCGCTGCCTTTCCCTCTATGTCACGCATCTAGCTAATGTTGTAATTAGTTTTTGTTCTTTATCCTCTTCTTTTCTTCTAGATTTTATATGAAGTGTCTTGATGGAGACTAAATTATCTTAGTGCATGGTTTGCTGAATATTGAGATGGGATTATGATAGAAACACTGGCCACACAAAGATCCTGGACTTGCAGCTGGACTCTGCGTCCTATAAGACTGGGACTCTTTGGGGAGGAAGCGAACACATTCTCAGTTGCAAGGCGTCAGTTACAATGAGTTAGGTTGGCCACTTTGGGGACTAAACATGTCTCTTACTTAAATGAACAATTCATTACTGAAAACTTCATTTCTGAATGAAAATGTTAATTGGGAGCCTATTTATCATTATTTTTTCATGACCCCCTCTAACATGTATATCATTATTTTAAGTGGAAAAAATATGATGCATTCCATGTCTACCCAAACCCCCAAAATAATTTCCTGCAATATAATTACAATGTAGTAAAACACCCATATGTAGGTGACAAATTGTCACATTAAAATGTGAAATGCTCAAGACCCTATTTCCTGATCTTCGTTGACACAGCTGATACGGCACAGTCTCTCTGTACGGCGCGATGCTCAGCACCGCAGCCACGCTGCACGGCTTTCTCGGACGGCCTCCTGCCGCCCCGGCTGTCCTAACAATCTGTTTAGAACACAACTGGAGACTTTCACCACGTGCCATTTGGTTAGAAATGTTTTACTGAGTTTGGGGCATGTTCATCATACTTGGTAAGTTTTATTCTCTGTAAATATTGATTGAAATGTATTGAGAAATGCAATATGTAGTTTGATTGTTAAAAAAATCAAATGATGGCATGTCAATCTTGGCTCATCAGTTGGAACACAAGGACGGCACAAATGAAAGATGTTAACAGCAGAGAAACCCTGTGTCGGGTGGTGGGGAAGGGGATAGATGGAAATCCCCCTTGGCATTTCTGCTTAATTTTTTTGTAATCCTAAAACTGCTCTAAAAAATAAGGTCTATTAATTTCAAAACCCAAAACCAAACCAAAACAAAAACCCAGATGACATTCTAATGGGAGAACATCACCTGGGGGCGGGTTCTGTGGAGGCGGCCAGGTGGGACCGTGCGAGCACCGGGCAGCCCCAGGGCTTTGCTGTCGTGCTCCACTCGTCATCCGTGGCTGCCCAGCTTCCTCTGCCCCCCAAGCAGCGTGCTGCTCCTTTGCTGTTGCAATGGCAGGTCTGGCGACCCTCTCCCGCCATGGTAGCCAGAGGAGCTAGAACTTCTCATTGTCCTGGTTTAGCAGGATGGTGGCTGTGAAGGCCACTAGACTGATCGCAAATGTCCCAGTGATCATTTCCTTCTGGACCACGGTAGAACTGCCTTTCCTGTCTCCTGGATGTTAGGGGTGGCCATGCCACTTGCTTTGGGACTGGCATGCCACGCTTTGGGGTGGAAGAGCCAGTGTACGATGACCTGCGGCTCCTTTCCCTGTCTCTGCAGTGGAGGAAGGAGTAGCAGGTGGGCTCCAGCAGCCTATGCACCTGAGGACGACGCTGGGCAGAGCCCCAATGCTGGACGTGCAGTGAGAGCAAGAAAGACAGTGGTCGTAACAAGTTTGCAGGGTTCGAAGCGTCAACTGTTACTTAACCCCAACCAGTAAAATAGAAAACTGAGAACACTTCTGAGTGATAAAGGCTGATTGAAATGTGACCTTGGATCAAGGATCAGATCAAGGGTAGAGCCAACATCCCCTGCACCTTCACAGCTTTGCAAATATGTCTGCAGTAAAGCAGGGAGAGCTTATCACAGTAGCGCTCCCCCCGTTATAGGAAGCAGGTGATATTGCTTCCTCCCTGAACCTCTCTGTTGCCAGGTTCTGTTTTATTTTGATATTTTCAGATTTTGTTGCATTTGTTTTGGATTTTTAAAATATTGACTTATCTTGATTGCTGAGTTTTTGGTGCCCCCTAAAATTTTGTGTCCAAGGTGAGTGACTCACCTGACCCATCCTAGCTCCACGCTCCCTCTGCCTGTCACCGATGTCTTCCCCCAGCCTGTGAATCTCCCTGCAGGCAGAGCCCGGGGCGGTTCTTCACTCGCTGTTGTGGAAACCACCTGGCATAGCCCGTGGCATCTTGTAGGAAGGGAAAGAATGCTGGCTGATGAACGGGCAGGTAATTCTATACTGATAATAGTAATAATAATAATGCCGCGCAGGGGCTATGTCAGCATCCTCAGCTCATCAGCTGGTGGGGTCCTGAACTATACTTCTGCTGGATATCCAGGTCCCGCTTCCCCAGCATCTGGTGTGACCAGCGTGGTGTGACAGCCCCTCTTGCCTGGGGCTGCCGTTCTCCCCAGGACTGGGGCGCGGCCTGAGCCCCAGCCCACTGACTGAGCCCTGCTCCCCACCGGACTCCTGCTCACACCAGGAGTGCTGGGTCTCGCTTCCGCTGCTGCAGTCCCCGTCTGCAGATCACGGGAGCCAGATTGTTGAAGAGCATCAGTGCCCCCAGCCAACCCACCTCCCAGCTGGCCTGGTGGCTCTTCTTTGGGTGTCCTTGTCAGCCTGGACATGTCCGAATGTGTTTTCCCCATCTGAACACCAGGAATGTGTCTTCCCACGCTTCCCCCAGTCTTGTCTGATTTCTCCCTAACGCTACCGCCTGTGTGGTTGAGAGCCCAGCCTCCAGCATGCCCTGTGCCCAGACTCTGTTGATAGTAACCAGAAAGGGAAACAACGTTGGAATGGGCCCACGGAGGCATTTTCGGTGTTAGGAAAGAAAGGGGCAAGAGATGAGTTTAGACACTGCAGCAGCTTGGTGTGAGAAAGTCCGGGTATTGAGGGAAAGGTATGGGTTTGGAGTCAGACAGGTTGGGTTTGACCCTCGACTTGGGTATAGAAACTCTGTGTAGCACAGAGGAAACTTCTTAACCTAAGTTTCAGTTTTCTCATTTGCAAAAGGGTTCACTGAGCTACTGCATGTGAAATGTTCTTCATAAACTGCATAGTCCAACTTAATTTAATATTATTTAAATCTTAGAGGATTTAAAATAATACTGTATTTCTGCATTATAAAAATGTATGATAAATATTACCATTAAAGCTGGAAGCTACTGTGAATTTAAGTTAATATTAATAACTTTGATCAAAAGTAAGTGGTTTCACTCCCCCCCACTTTTAAATGACCTTTTTATCTTAGGTTTGGAAATTGTGTTATTGCAAATGCAGATAATCTCAGTTCATTTTCTGAAGTGCATATACATTATATAAAATTTTATTTTAACTACAAATAGATCTGCTGGGGATGTAACGGCTGGGAGCTCTGACACCATGACGGATGTTAGGTTTGAGATCGAAGGCATGTGCGCCCGCTGTGGAAGCTGGTCTTGTGTGAATGAGCCGTGATTCATCTCAAGAATGACAATTCTTGGGGTGTTAGGAAAAGTTCTGTGGTCTAGCCTGGCATTGGTGTAGGCAATTTCAAACACCTTATTTCCCTTAACGCCTGGAACAGACCTATGAAGAAGGCACAGTGGTGAAGAGGGCACACAGACCCACTCCGCGGAGGAGGAAACTGAGCTCTGAGACATGCAGCGGCCAGGTGAGATCGTGCACTTGGCGAGGGAGGAGCGCTGGTCTTTGGTTCTCATCACGCTTTGCACTTGTCCAATAGCTCCCAGGTTTGTTCAGTCAGGAAACTAGGAAAACACAGGCCCGTCCTCTGTGTTCATCACCTGCTTGATTTCAGAGTGGCCCCAACCGGCTGGTGCCACTGTGAGTGCAGGAGGCAGACAGAACCTTGTGAGGCTAGGGATGATGCTGTATGACATCCTGCAGTCCCAAACACCATCCCATACAGGGGATACGTGATCAAAGCCATCCTTTTGATGTCGTTGGCTAACTTCTTTCTTTGCATGATGCATTCCAAAAATGGTAGAGCTATGGCTTAAGCACTTTCATAAATACTCATCAAGCTATGAAGTATGAAACTTGTTCTATTAAAACAAGCAGCATTAACATTCCCTTGGGATTAGTGTTATTATTGTTTCCAGTCATACAAATTGTCTTTAACCTCCAAACTGTCCATATGTGGTAGGTGCATTTTTAAGAAAGTTATTGCAACTAGAACGGCCCCGAGGTTTGCTCCCAGGTGTATGGCAGTCCTGAGCTGGTTGAGGACACTGGGGTGGGGCCATGAAAGGTGGATTAGGTCATGACTGCTTCACCTGGAGAGCCTGGGAGGGCATGTCTGTGGTTTTCACAGCTCAAGTGCATTAGCTCACCGTCAGTCACAGAGATGGGTAGAGCAGACTCCATGGTCAGTTCATTGACAGGAAACCGAGGCAGCTCAGGACCAGGTAGTTGCAAAGGCATCTAGGGCAGACCTGGTAATATGACTCTGCTCTTCTGGTTCTGTGTCTTTCCCCAGCTCCAAGGAAGACCACTGTGCTTTTGCATAAGCTGCCTGGTCTGAAGTCATACCTATCACTGCATTTCACTCGGTGCAAGATCTGGGGAAAATAACTCCTCTAAGCATAGTCACCACTACTCACCCACCTCGCTTCCTTTGACGGGAGTAGCCTGGGAAATGTGGTTGGCACAGTGCGTCATCTGTTCTTCATCAAGGCATTTGACAAGCTTTTATGGTCTACTTGTGGACACTGGAGAAATGTGGGGTGGAGGCTGGGATGATTGGGCGGGTCACTAACTGGTGGTGGCATCCACAGGAATCACTGACTCAGTAACCCAAAGGCTTTGGTCTTGTTTTGCAGGACTCTGTCTCCTATTTTAGACTGTTCAGCATTTTTATCAGTGCCGTGGACAGAAATACAGAAGTCACTGTTTTCACATTTACAGATGGCATGAAAACTGAGAGGGACCGTGAGGAGACCTTGACTGAAGGTGGCGGAATCTATAAAAGTACAATTTAATAGACATGAGTGTAAATACTTTTATTTGGGTCTACTCACCCCAAATCCCACAAATAAACTACTTCCCAATATAGGATAAAGGAATAATACCTTAGTCATAGCTTGTTGCAAATATCTTAACAATTTTAATCAGTTAAATCTGAATAAGTATAGATTTAACTCATCCTATGATACACCCACTGAAAAGCTGTTTGATCTTGTACGAGTTTACAGAAATATGGCATTTGGGTGGAAGTCTGATTAGAATACACTTGAGGAATTGCCAGTCTTTTGGGGGCTAATGGGTGAAGTGTGGCAGGCACAGGATGATGTGGAGGAACCAGAGATCTTCCACCAGGCAATGAGAAGATGCGAGGGGCAGAGATCACTGGTCATTTCTTCCGTATATATCCAAAAAGCTTTCCTGTAGAAAGATCATTCTTGTGGATGGTAGAAAACGCGGTGGATGATGGCGCTGGGATTGGCTCCTCATGCCAGGCGCATTCAGGCGAGACCGTATGAACACTCGGAGGGGCGGGCGCGGGTGAGGATTCGGACCGCATGGCTTTGATGTCCACTGGGAGCGTTTACTCAGGAAATGCTCCGTGGCAGAGATGAAAGTCTTGCTGAGCTTTGAAGAATTAGGAGGCTGTGGATGCAGAGATGCTCAAAGTGTCTCCAGAAGCCATTCCAGGGGCAGAAAAATCGTCACGGCAATCAGCTGAGCGGCAGGAGAGTGTGAGGGCTGTGACCATAAGCTTTGTAGCTATGCTTGTGTTTGAGTCCAAGCTCCGTCACTTGGGAGCTGTGCGACCTTGGTGCTATAGGATAAGACAGTCGCCCCACAACCAAGAGGCTCGTATTTGGATCCCCGGAATCTCTGAATATGTTACATTATAGAGCAAGAATGAATTAAGGTTGCAGATGGAATGGAATTTGCTAACCAGTACATAAAGAGGTTATCTTGGATTGTCTGTCGGCAATCGCAAGGGTCCGGGGAAGCGGGAGAGGAGGCGGAGGAGAAGACAGGGTCGGACAGTGAGGAGGGCTGGCTCGGAGGGATGCTCTCTCGCTGTCTCTGAGGGTGGGGGACGAAGCCGTGAGCCGAGGACGGTGGCAGCCTCTGGAAGATGGGAAAGGTGAGGAAGCGGATTCTCTCCTGGAGCTTTCGGGAAGGAACAGAGCCCTGACCCACCTGGACTTCCTCTCGGTGACTCCCATTCCAGACTTCCGGCTCCTCAAATGGTGAAATAACAATCTTGCTGGAACTAGGGAGAAAGAGCTTCCCTGAATAAATAATAAACTTGTCCTGCCGTTATTTTGCTTTTCCTTTCCCCTCTCTTCCTTTCTCTCTCTTGTTCTCTTCCTTTCTCTCTCTTTTTCTCTTTCTTTCTCTCTCCCCCACCTTCTTTTGCTATTTTTCTGCTTCCAGGCAGTGGCCCTGGACCAGGGCTTTCATTCTCTTTCAACTTCTCAGTAAAGGCAGTAAGAGGAAGTCAGAACATCTTGAGATTGAGACGTTTGCTACCAAATATTCTAAAGCGAAGCCTCGGTGGTCTCGTGGTCTGACACGGGAACCGTCGGCTTTCCTCCCCTGGGAGGGGGGATCTGTCACAGCCCTCCCCACCATTCAGCCAATTCCATTATGTTAGGTCGGTTTCTTGAAATTAATTTCTGATTTTCTTAGTTATAAATATTTTGCTTGCAAGTAACCATTAAGAAATAGGGGAAATTTTTGGACAATTATTGAATTGGCTTATGGAATTCAAAGACGAGATTCATGACCTAATGCCATGTCTTTCTGTATGTATAAATAAATGGCTATTTTATTCTGCATGTACTTGCTTTACCATGACATGTGTATCCACATGGGGCACAGTAAATGTGGCATAAATTGTACCAAAGAAGCAAGAAAAAGGATATTTGCAAAATAACAGAAAGGCTGAAGAAGCAAAGGACGAGGTAACACCAAGTTTTGAGGCCTGTGTCAGAGAAAAGAGGGGGGAATACTGATGCCAGTAACACAAAAGGTGCACAAAACCTCGTGCATCAGCTTCTTCACGCTGCACACGGTGACTGTCAGCAGCATTGCACACAGGTTAACGGCTCACGCTTTGGAGTCCAGTTGACGAGTGTTCTAATACTGCATTCACCACTTACGATCTATGCTTCCTTGCTCAAATTACTTAACTTCACGGGGTTGTTGTAAGGATTCGAAAACATAATACTTAAGAAATATATACCCAAGTACTTGGAATTTGCTAAGATATGTATTTTAATTGCAGTATATTTAAGAATCAATATCTCTATCCTGTTCTCTCTCACAGGTACCTGTCTCTTAACTGCCTTTGTTCCTAAAGGCGCCGTTGTCTCTTCCCTCCACTCTGGGGGAGGCAGTTGATGAGGCTGGGAAGTAGGCTTCCTATTTTCCTTTACCTGAACCTTGGTTTCCTTCCTGCGAACCCACAGCTGGATTCACCAGCTCCTCCATGTAGCCCGTCCGTCTTGTTTGCAGGGGGTTCCGGCAATAAATTCTAGCCAAGGAAAACCGATGAGTGTCCTTTCCTGTTGAACTCACCAGAAGCCATGCTCCTGCCTTCAGTCTCTCTAAGAAGGCTCATGCTTTGATGGTGTTGCTACGAAACTGTGGAGGCTTCATCAGCCTGGATCCTTGAGTGACTGTGTGGAGCAGAGGCCCCTGCTGTCCTACTAGGACGGGCAATGTGAGTAAAAATAAACTGTGTCATATTAAGCTCTTGAGATTTTGGAGTTGTTGGCTACTACGGCCTAGCCTAGCACCTGGCCCCAGTCTGCCTGACTAACATACCGCTTGAAAGATGATGGAGATACATCAATTGGTCCCTCATAGCCAAAGAATCCCCATTTCTATAAAGTGCTGTGATTGACAAAATCTCACTCCAATCTTTATGCCTCCCACCACAGGGTCACTCTTTGCGGGGAGAAATTATCTAATGTGTCTCTTTTCCCCCAGCATCTGACACAGGGTTTAGCACACCATAAACACAAAAAACATGGAGCATTCTTTATATCAATTATTTCCCAATAATGAGTCAATAATTAAAACAGGACTCAGTGTCCTTTACCTTATTTCACATTTTCATTTTCATATTTAAATTCCTCTAAGTCATTGGTATTATGACCACAGGAAAAAGACTTAATTGATTTGATCAGTTTTTAGATTAAAACATGTTGACATTCATTTTATTTCTCCTATAGGTCAGTTAAGAGAAATCTATGCCAATTGCATGCTTCTATGAAAAATGGAAAAATGAAAGTAGTTTTAAAAATTTAATTCCACATAGAGGAATTTAAGAAACTCGTTGAGAGTTTACTGTAAGCCCATACAGTGCCTCACTGAAGCACAGTGCAAGTGCTAAGAAAAGAGACATGCTTGGAAAAATTTGAAAATAGGTTTTAACAGCTTTATTTACTTGACTTCTCTGTGCCTCAATTTCCCAATATGTGCAACAGGAATAATTTTACAGTTGAAGAAACTAAGAAGCAGAGTCAAATAAGTTGCTTAAGAGCAGGAACTCCACTGTCAGGGTTCTTTTCACAGGATGGCCACTTTCTAGCTGATGAGCAAGTTAATTACCTTTTCTGTGCCTCAGTTTCCTCATCTGTGAAATAAGGTTAGTAGTAGCTATTTTCGAGGGTTGCTATGACAATGAAGTGAGTTAACAGTTCAAGCATTACCTGATATATGGCTATGATTATGTGTTAACTGCCTCTATTTCTGAAAGGTTTACTTAAAATATCAAATATTGTATCTTCTTACTACAATGTATCTTTACTTCCAGTTTTCTCATTATTTTCATAGTAATACACTCTTATGTTTTACCCAGCTGTAAATTTGATGAATTAACTTAAATGCCTTATCAAAGTGAATTCCTGTCTTGCCCACTGTTCAAAAATAAAAATGGAGAAAATTATGCACTTGGAAGACGGCAGCCCAACTGGAAACGGCGTGGAAGGGAAGCGGCTCTTCTGAAAAAGGAGCGACGCTGAGAAAACAGTCTCCGAGTGGTCCCCAGTGTGCTCCAGATGAGTCATGATTTATGAGCGGGAAATCTGGGTCGGCTGTGCTTCAGTCGAACAGTGCGGGGAGATGGGATCCAGATGTTGGCCCTCCATCCCGGAGGCCCGGAGTGAGCAGCGGGAACAGGCCAGCGAAGCGGGGAGCGAGGGGCTCCGGGACCAGGATGCCGTGGGGGGCGCGTGACACAGGGAACACGCACAGCAGAAGGAGAAGGCAGACAGGAGAGGCGGGAGAGAGGAAAAGCCAGGCCAGCAGGCACTGATGAAAATAAAACACCCTCCAGAGTCAACTCAGAGCACATTTCACCAGCCAGGAAACCTGGGGCTTGCTTGAGATATACATGTTGTTTTCATCTATGTTCCCATGGAAACCTGCTGGAAAGTTCAGACATTTTTGTTGACTTCAACTACTTAGAGTACAGAGGCTGTGTGTGTGTGTGTGTGTGTGTGTGTGTGTGTGTAAATATATACCATGTGTTTCAAAATATATTTCAATGAAATGCCTCTTCTCTTCCCATTAAATGTGTGCCAAAGTCCAGTTTCCTAAAAGCCGAAAACGAGATTGACTTTTAATGTAATTCTGGCAAAGAGAAGAAAATTTAAGTGTGTATTCTTCTTTATTGCCAAACTGTCTTAAACAAAGAAAATCAGAGATCTAGAACAGGGGTCAGCAAACTATGGCCTGTGGGCCAGTTTTGGTCCACAGACTGTTTCAGCATATTCCATGGGTTAAGAATTTTTTTAAAACATTTTTAAGAAGTTGTAAAGAAAACAAGAGAAGACAAAGAGTGTGATATGGTGAGTAGTCCACAAAGCCCAAAATATTTGCCATCTGGCCCTTTACGGAAAAGTTTACTAAGTCTTGATCTAGAACATGATGCTATTGCAAGTGAAGTCTACATGTATAATAACAGGTCAGCTTGGCAATAATTTCTATACATGGAACAAGGCTTAGAAGTGTTAGTATAGACCCGTGGAGTGCTTGCTGGTTTAAAAGGTTCATTTGATCACTTCATGCTAAGCCACTGTGCCTCACGCTCACAGCGGGAAAAGCTACGAGTAGCGCACTTGGCGGGGAGCCCCCCGGCTGCACCGTGGGGAAAGCGCATGATGTTCTGGGTCTGCGCAGAGTCGCGCTGGCTCCCAAGTTCCGAGCTGGCACTCATCTTTCAAACCTCATAAAAGAGCATGAGCAATGGGTCATGAAAAGTCACCGAAGAATGTATTTTGGGCCTTGGAGAGACCCAAAGAATACGGCACACAAAGAGAGACAGTTAACAGATCATACCCTGGCTCAGATAACAGTGACCCTGATCAAATAACGATGAGAATGATGTCATAAACAAAAACAGTAATTAAGCTAACAGCAACTAAAATTTATTAGGTGTTTATAGTGTGCCAGGCATTGTGCTAAGCACTGTCCTTGAATTATCATATTTATTCCTCATAATGACCTGAAAATGATGGAGCAGACTCAGAGGTGAAGTCACATTTCCGAAGTCAAACAGCCGTCAAGAGGCAGAGCCATGGTCTAAGAGCAGATTCCCAGCCACGGCCTGGGTTGCCTCTCAGACGCAGGAAGGCCCAATAGAAAGCGGGTGTATGTAGGGCACAAAGAGAATTGGAAAACATTTTTATTGTCCATATTTTATCTCCCTTTTTCTTCCAAAACCCATAATAATAAAGTATTGAGGCATTACAGCATTTCATTCTAGGTTTTATTTTCCGTGGAATCTGAGATGTGCTGTCTCAGGCCAGCCTCAGCCTTCTGGGCCAGTTGAAGGCCTCTCCTTCCAGGACAGTCTGAGTCTCAGTTTTTCTTGCTTGTTCCCTGGTGTCCAGATCAGCTGTCTGTATAATGTATCTTGATTTACTCTACTCCACTGGGAATAAAAATCTGGTTATCAATATTTGCATTTTCTTCTGTAACTGCTTCAGAATGATCAAGGGTCCCTTATCAAATAAGCATAAAAAAGTCCAAATGTGCCACTCAGAAGAGTGGGAGATTCAGACTGTGCTTGAGGAGAGGTAGATGTGGTCCCTTGGCCACAGCCACGAGGATGCTTAACAGAGCTTTGCTCAAACAGGGAGGATGGCTGTTAGCTGGGACAGTCAGGTCTCTCTGTCTCTCTCTCTCATAGCCTGCATGGTTTTTAAGAATAAGTCTTCTGTGCCAGTACCATCTGATCTTTGACAAAGCAGACAAATGCATACACTGAGGAAAAGACTCCCTATTCAATAAACGATGCTGGGAACATTGGATGGCCACATGCAGAAGATTGAAACAGGATCCACACTTCTCACCACTCACAAAAATCAACACACGATGGATAACAGACTTAAACCTAAGGCATGAAACCACAAGAATTCTAGAAGAAAATGTTGGAAAAACTCTTACAGACATTGGCCTAGACAAAGAATTTATGAAGACCCCAAAAACAATCACACTAACAACAAAAATAAATAAATTGGACCTGATCAAATTAAAAAGCTTCTGCACAGCCAAGGAAACAATCATTAGAGTGAATAGACAACCTACAGAATGGGAGAAAATATTTGCATGCTATATATCCGATAAAGGGCTGATAACTAGAATCTATAAAGAGCTCAAGTAAATCAGCAAGAAAGAGATCAAACAACCTCATTAAAAAGTGGGCAGAAGACATGAACAAAAAGTTTTCAAAAGAAGACAGACTAATGACCAACAAACATATAAAAAATGCTCAACATCTTTAATCATCAGGAAAATGCAAATCAAAACCACAATGAGATATCACTTAACTCCAGTGAGAATGGCTTTTATCAAAAAGTCCCCAAATGACAAATGTTGACATGGATGCGGAGAGATAGGAACACTGGTACTCTGCTGGTGGGACTGCAAACTGTACAACCTCTATGGAGATACCTCAGAGAACTACCATTTGATCCAGAAGTTCCACTACTGGGTATTTACCCAAAGGAAAAAAAGACATTCTATAAAAAAGACACCTGCAACTCAAATGTTTATAGCAGCACCATTCACAACTGCAAAGATGTGGAAACGACCTAAGTGCCCTTTAATGCATGAGTGGATTAGTAAAGTCTGGTATATGTATACCATGGAGTACTACTCGGCCACAAGAAACAATGGTGATCTAGCACCTCCTGTATTATCCTGGATGGAGCTGGAGCCCATTCTACTAAGTGTAGTATCACAAGAATGGAAAAACCAACACCACATACACTCCCCATTAAATTGGAACTAATTGATCCACATTTATGTGCACATGGGGAAATAACATTCATTGGAAATCATGCAGGTGGGAGGGGAGAGAAGGGGATGGGTACATTCACATCTAACATGTAAAATGTACACTATCTGGGGGATGGGCACACTTAAAACTTTGGTAAAAAACAATTTACATAACCAAAACATTCGTACCCCTGTAATATCCTGAAAAAAAAAGAGTAAGTATTCTGTAAATTCTTATCTTTGTTCTTATGTTGGTAATGTGTTTCAAGATTTTTGTCTTTACTTTTGTTTTTAAGAAGTTTGCTGAGGTAGACACTGGGAAGTATTGCCTTCTTGGGAGCTTCATGACTTCTCGCTGTCTGTGGTTTAGAGGCCTGGGCTTCGGTGGGGGGGACCATCACAGGCTTTTACAGCCAGGCTTGTGGTTTCTTTGTTAATACAATCCTTCAAAACTTAAAAAAAAAGTTCAAATATAATGTCAAGGGTTGTTTTTATTCTCCTCAACATTTATCTTATTTTGAGGTTCTCTAAGTTTCTTGGATCTGTGGTCTTATGTCTTTCATTGTTTTGATAAACTCATGGTCGTTATCTCTTTAAATATTTTTACTGATTCTCTCTATCTCACTTTCCTTTCTGGGATACCAATTATACTTATTTTATACTTTTTGGTATTGTTCCACAGCTTTTGGATTCCCTGCTCTATTTTTTTTCCCTGCTATTTTTTTTTGTGTGTGTGTTTTGGTTGGGTCATTTCCATTGAGCTACCTTTAAGCTGAGTGATTCAGTGGTCGTGTGGTGAGCCTGTTAATGGCTTTCTTCACACATATTTTCATTTCCAGCATTTTCATTTGATTTTTTAAAATAGTTTCTATCTCTCTGCTGAGATTCTTCATCTGCACATGCATGTCGTCCACCTTTTCCACTAGAGTATTTAATGTATTAATCATAGTTATTTTAAATTTTTCCTCTGATAGTTTTAACATTTGATTATCTCTCAGTCTGGTGCTATTTCTGTCTCTTGGAAGTGGGTTATTCTTGTCTGGCTTCTTTTCTGTCTCATAATTTTTTATCAAATGTCAGACATCAGGTATAGAATGGAAAAGTCTGTGGTCAGTAGTATTTATCCCTGTAAATGAACACACCTTTTCTTTTGATAGGCTGTTAGTGTTGGGATTGAGTCAGTCTTGCCAGGAGTTGGACTGCAGGTTGATTTTGCTGTTTCTAGGGTTACCCTCAGTGTACCACCAGCTTCAAATTCCTCTAACGTTCCCTAGTGCTTAGAACAGATGCTGGAGAGTGTTTCTCAATATTTCTGCTCTTCTTTTATCCTTCTCTGTGAGATCACTCCCTAAACAGACTCTGTACCCGTTGTCTTAACCCTCTCCAAACTGCAATTGCTTGTTTCTCAGTGCTTTCTGGCTTGATGGAGCAGGGGATGGGGATTCTTGTTGTCCTGGTGCAGCCTCAGTCTTAGGCAGACCTTGTGTGCTTGGGTCTTGAGGGTGGATCCTTCCCCTCCTGCTCGTGGCAGCCAGACTGTCTTGCATCCTGTACGTCTATAGCAACTAGAGGCATCTAACGCTACTGGAATAGAATCCGGGACCCAGAACTTTTCCTTCCCCTTCCCCTTTGGAGAGAGGAATTTTTCTCTTGGTCTTTCCAGAGGTACGACAGATCTTCACTTATGCTCTGGGAGAGTGACAGGGCTTTCTTCCCTTCATACAGTGGCTTGACACTTTTGTTCCATGCACCAGACCTTCTTTAAGTCCTATGCCATCCAGGGAGCGCTCCCTGGTTCCCACCTGCACCCCCAGTCCACTAATGAGCACCAGGTGGGGAAGAGCTCTCGGTTGGGTGGAGCCCCCCTTTGTGTCTGGGAATCCTAAGAGCTCCGTCTCACCATGCTAGCCAATACTGGGTTCTTAGAAAGTTGTTATGACATTTAGCTGAATTCCTTCCATCTGTTTGTATGGTGTCTGGAATGTCTCCCTTGTGTGTTTGCATCTTGTTTCTTTGGTGAGGATGTGGAACAACAGAACCTCTCATTCATTGCTGGTGGGAATGCAAAGTGGCACAGCCACTTTGGAATAGGGTTAGCCAGTTTCTTATGAAACTAAACATACTCTTACCATATGATTGCATAACAGCACTCCTTGGTATTTACCCAAAGAAATTAAAAACTTACTTCCACAGAAAAATCTGCACGTGGATGTTTGTAGCATATTTATTCATAACTGACAAAACTTGGAAGCAACAAAGATGTTCTTCAGTAAGTGAACAAATAAGTAAAATGTGGCGTACATAGACAGTGGAATATTATTCAGCACTAAAAAGAAATGAGTTTTTGAGACACAAAAAGACACAGCAGAAACTTAAATGCATATTACTCAATGAAAGAAGCCCATCTGGAAAGGCTACATATGGTAAAATTCCAACTATTTAACATTCTAGAAATGGCAAAACTGTAAGACGGTAACAAGATCCGTGGTTGCCAAGGATTAGGAAAGAGGGAGGGAGGAGTAGGTGGAGCACAGAGGACTTTTAGGGCAGTGGGACTACTCTGTATGACACTATAATGATGGACATATGTCATCATACATTTGTCCAACCGTAGAATGTGCAACACCAAGAGTGAACCCTAATGCGAACTCTGGACACGGGGTGATAATGATGCATCCATATAGGTTCATCAATTGTTATAAATGTACTGTCCGGTGGGGGATGTTGATAATGGGGGGAAGCTGTGTGTGGGGGGGGCAGGGGAGTCATGAGAAATCTCTGTACCCTCTTCTCAGTTTTGCTATGAATCTGATCCCCAAAATAAAATCAATTTTAACAAAAAGGATAAAAATCAACCTAGACTATTTGCAGCAGAGAAGAGAGGAGAAGGTGAAGAAGATGAGGGGGAGGCCAGATCACTAAGCTGTCTGTCCTGAGAATGGAATGGAACCCACTGAAGGATTCCATGCAGGGAAGTGACAATGGACTAATTTTCATTTTGAAAGGATCCTTGTATATGTGATGGGTAGAATGGATTGATAAGGGGACAGAGATAGCTGCATGGAGACCGGTGAGGAAGAATAACAGAAGTTCTACGGCAGAAACAATGACAGGTATAGAAGAGAGAGAATGTGCAACATTAAAGACCTTCATAAAAGAGATGCTACATTGGACATGGAAATTCATAGATGTCTTCAGAGTTGCGTCTTGAGCAAGAGGCGGGATGATGATCTCATTCATCGATATGGAGAGAAGCAGGGTTTCTCTTGGGCAGGGCGTAGAGGGTGAGCTCAGTGTGAAGCAAGCTGAGTTTGGGCTGCAGTGAGACATACACGCGGAGCTGTCAGGAAGGCAGTGAGAGTTTATGCGTCTGGAGCTCGGGAAGAGGTATGGGCTAGCGATGGAGATTGTAGGATCTTCAGCTCATCGATGGTGTGTGAAGAAGGCACAAAAAGAGCTCTGCCAGGATCCAGGACGAAGGAGGAGGACCCGGACTTGGGCAGGGGAGTGGAGGGGTGGGTCGGGGAGGCGGACTCCAGAGTCATTTAAGAAACAGCATGGAAAGGGATTGCGGTTAGATATCTAGTGCCCTAAGAAGTTTAAAATCTAAAATTTCCTTCATGAAAGCATTATTCTTAGAGAAATGGATTATTAAAACTCACTGTCAACACTACAGATATAACTCATTCCTTTAAAGATACTGAGTCACAGGCGTTGTTACAGGTTGGTGCTGCTGTATCTCTTTTTGGAAACTACCATGTATCTATGTTCATTTCATCCATTTCACATATAAGGCACGTTCAAAATTATTAAATGCTTCTCCTCAGCCACTGGGCACACACATTATCTGTCTGTCATAATACCATTGTAAGTGGATCATCACCGAATACAAATACTGTGGTGATATGCAAATTTACTAAAAAACTCTGTCTTCCCAAGTTGAAAGCACCCGTCAGAACTGCTAAAAAGCACAAGCTGTCAATGGTTCTAGACAGATCATCTTACTATGTCCCAATTCAGAATCTAGCTTGATTACACCAGAAGCACACGGCTTGGCGGTAAGGAAGTTGTTAGCACTGCATGGTGGAATTTGCTAAGGTAGCGCAGCAAAACTGTGACCACCTGCCAACATTTGCTGCAAAGAATTCTGGGAAGTTTCTTCCTAGTGTAAAAACACATACTACTGATTACTTTGCACACTAAACATCGGCACTTTTAGGTTGAGTAAAGAGCTGATGTGAGAGCACTGGGATGCGGATGGTGGGTTACGAAGGGCCGGACGGGAGGATGCTCCGCTCTGAGATTTCCGTCTAGGGTCCAGAGACACAGGGGAGGCTTCGGGCTGCAACTAAACACTTGGAAACCGTCATCGCCAGAGGCTCTACCACACCTTCCAACTCTGCTCCAGCGTAGATAGACACCGTCTTCTTCACCTACGCAATCCCAGCTGCAGGGTCAGTGCGGTGCTTCCTGACCGAACAACGTTGGCTTCCAGCAGCAGGTGGTTCCTTTCTCTCTTCAGTCTTAATATTTCTGCTGCTCCATCTAGATGCTTATGATTAAGTAAGATATTGCCTGCCTGCCTTTTTCTTTCCTTCCTTCCTTCTTTCCTTCCTTCCTTCCTCTTTTCCTTCCTTTTTTCCCTCCTTCCTTTCTTTTTTCCCTTCCAAAAATGTATGAGCATCCTGTTATGTCCCAAGTACTGGAGATATACCAGTAAACAGACAGACAAAAATCCCTGTCCTTATGGAATTTGTATTCTAGCATGGGAGGTAATTTAATATGACCAACAGGTGAATTAAATGTAGGTGTCCTTTGCCTTGTAGTGAAGTCTGAAGACCTCAGTTTGAATCTTCGCTCTGGTCGCTTTCTGGATGATTTAAGTTACTTTACATTTACAAACTGCCTGGGAGGATTAGGTGTTTTTCACAAAGTGTGCAGTGTTCCTCAAGGCAGTGTATGACTGTACACACAGACATAACCGAAACTGCAGATCTAGTGAGCTTTATGGCATCTAAATGGTGGTTGGATTTCTAAATCCTATAATCCAATATTCTGTGTGTGGGCTCCTTTGTCTTTGAGGTGAGACATGATTTCCAAAATGAGGTCAAAGAACTTTGAAATGCATTTCCCAGGACCATGCCCAAACCAGCCTGTCTTTGAGAAATCCTACCATCTAGGCGTGGCTGACTTTCTGACTGGTCTGTGGTCACTGGGGCCTCCAGTTCCATTCAGTTCGCTCTCTTGGGGAATGCGCCAAAGACCCTGCCAAAGCCTTATCATTTCCATCGTTGCTTGTGTTCTCAAGGGCTCAGATCGTTTTGGAAGCGGAATGACATTGCATTTTACACCAAATCTTTATTAGTAAAAGGAAATTTAAGTAACTAAGACGCTAAGGCAGAACTCCCATATGCACGTTAGAACAAGACTTTTTTGTTTGCTTCTAGTTGCTTTAAACTGACAATAATTTCATTATGATTTTCACTGTATGATATTAGAACCCACAGATAATTTCCTTTAGGCCTCTAGAATTTGCTTGCCAAGGACCCCTCCCTGTCCTGGACTTTTTCAGGCTTCATCATGAACCTGACCGTTCTCTTGTCTGACCACTTGGGTGTCCACTCTTTCCAGCAACACCCGAGTCCCGCAGAAAGCCAATGACAACTCTGGGTTTGCCACCACGGTGCCAGATGGTTGGATTTGTTGCTTTAAAAAGATTCTTTTTTCACTTTATGCTTTGATCTTATGTAGACAGGGCAATGCTCATTATCCGAATATTCTTATTTTCCATTTGAAAATTATTATTATTGTGTAAAGATGATAAAACTCTAAATTATTTCAACCAATTAGAGTATCTATTTTATTAATTACTCTTTATTTTAGAAGAAAAATAAATAAAAACAAGATTAACATCAAGATATTTTTCATGTAACGTATCAATTACGCACTTACTGAAGCAGGACATTGACCTGGGCACTAAGGATTCTGTTGAAAATAAGACAGACATGGCTCCTGACTTCCAGGGCCTGTGTCAGGGGAGGAAAATTGATTAGAAATGGAACAAAGTCATCACTGGGGCCAATATCCTTTCAGTGTCACCTCCAACCATTCATGCCTGATCCTGGGAGCCAAGAGGGGCCGAGAGATGCTCCCTAGATGGTGTCACCAAGGAATGAAAGTGGACAAACATGTTAGAAACCCTTTTCAACAGAGGTTGAAACAAATTCATTTAACCAGAAGCCCATTTCCTATGTAACCCAGTTAATTGAGATGTCACGCAGACCATCAGAAGGCACTGAATGTGTCTTCTGGAGAACTTTCGTGTTTGCAAAGACTCCAGCACTGCATTTCCCTTAAGCCCCTCTGTGACCTGGTGAGGTTGGTGATGCAGGAATTATTGATCTTATTTTACAGTTAAGTATAGTAAAAATGTGGCTTTGAGTATTTACTATATACAGAGCCTATTCTACTTGCTATGGGGTTTAAAAATGAAACTGAGATGAAAATGATTGAAAGAGTGACCTAGATTATGCTATTAAAATGAAGAAATCTCAGGACATTCCAGTGCACAGGATGTAGATTGTCCAGAGGGAGTTCCTCCAAGCCAGGGCATGTCAGAGCAACCTCATTGAGCCTGTGGGTCGGCTGGCCCGTCGGGGCTGACTTCTTACCCAAGCCATCGGTGTGGGCGACCAAAGACATTCCTGCAAGATACAGATGATGGCTGGTTCTCATGGTTTGCATTAGGTGCTACTGAAGACATTTCCTTCTGGATGATTCACTGGGGGAATTTCATATAACATGGGGCGGAGGCGGATGGTTTCTGAGGTTTTCGTTTCTTGGATCTTCCCGACTCATATCAGCTCCCACACATACATTACTAGCTGTCGAGTTTCCTCTCATTCCAAATATGTACAAAAAAAGTCTTTTAAACTGCAGTGCAGAAATTTATATTCATCCCTTTTAAATTCCTTCTGGTTGGTTTTGGCTCACTCTCCCAGTTTCCTAGTCTGTGAGCACGTGGGTTAGAGTGGAGTGCAACAGCCTCTCACAGCTCTGACCTCGTCCAGCCTCGCACTGTCGGGTCCTGCCACGTCCCGAGCCACCGTGCGGAGGGCCACGTGGAACACAGACGAGACTCGGTGGAAGGGTCCTGTGGAACCACAGTGAGTGGGGACGGCAGACATCACAGGGACAGGAATCACTTCATATTTTTTCTTCAGTGTGTAGTGAGTTTCTGTCTCAGAGCAAGTAAATACGTGGACAGCCAGCCCCGGGTGGATGCCAACGCTGGCGTCGGAAACTCGAGGCTTTCCTTGCACGTCCCTGCCCCCACCAGCCCGCAGACATTTGTGCCCTTTCATCACTGCCCTTTCCCCCGGCAGTGGTGTCCCCTGCAGTCCCCTTCTCTCTCCTAAGAACCTGGACCCTGCAAGTCCCTCTCTTCTGTGTCATCAGCATCTCTCTGCCACATCGTCCCCAGCGGCAGCAGGAGCCCCAGTATCTCCTGTCCTAAAGCGAACAAGTGAACAAAAAAGGCAACAACTTTAGCAAATTCCCTTAACCCCTCGGACTTCTCTAGCTATGTCTGACGTCTCTGTGTCGCAGCTGGGCCTTCTTTACACGGCTGTCATCAGGCTTCGTCCCCAGCGAAACGCTTTTTCCCAAATCATCAATGGCCTCCATGTCACCCAGTTCCAAGGCTATGACTCTGCAGTGCCAGTGACCTTTAGAACCCATGACCTCCTGGAAAACCCTTCCTCTCCCAGCTTCCACGACCCTAGAGCAGGAAGCCTTCCGTCCCAGACACAGCAAAGCCCTGAGGCATCTGGCCGTGTCTGTGCACTGCCCGCGTGCCTGGTGCCCCCCACGTGGACAGATTACGCGTATATTGCAGTAGTTCAGCATGGCCCCGAGGGGGATGGTGGAGTCCGAACCAGCCTTCACATCGAGAGGTGGTAAGAGGTGCAATGAGAGGTTCCCCAGCTCCAGTTTAAAATAAAGATGTCCCAGTACGCAGGTTACAGATGGAACGTGTGCTGTAAGGTGAAGACACGCTCCACAGTCACGTACTTTGCAAAGCAACTCTGAAACAACGCCACGGGGTCATATTCAAAGTGATGGTGCAGGAGGCATTCTTCTTTCCTTAAAGCTATTTGTTCGAAGATGGGTCATAAATGAGTCACCGGTCAGCATCTTGGCAACGCGGCGGGCGCGCGTGCTCCTGCGCAACGCACGGCGCCAGCCTCATCCGCCTCCTTCGGAAACTAGCCGTAACTGAGCGGAGCCTGAGCCAGGCAGGCTGTCGCCAATTAGAGTGCCATACTCCAAGATTAATGTTCTATTAAGGGATTTTAAAAGTCAGATCATCACTCAGAAAGTCTGGTAGTCAAATGAGGGTTGTCAGAACAGAATGAAAAATCAAAAAATCTAGGGCAAGGCTTTGTAATTTAGTTCACTAAACAAGCTGGGGAAGAGTGAGTCCATTTCAACAGATATGATGAATTTGTTAAATTCATGCTAATATCACCTTTAACAGTGAAAATCTCGTGCTTCTTACTAAAAGTATATGAGAGGCTATTCTAGAGTCTATCAAGTGTTATGACCGACAGAGATCTACAACACCAATCAGTTGTCAAAATGATTAATGTGAGTAACAAGCCACCGCTAACCTAAATACAGAACAACACTGCGGCAGTTTCCTACTGCGCTTGCATTTAGTAGTAGTTGGGGGAGATGAAGGGCTGTGTCTAAGTGTACATTTTCACATCTAACCTATGGAATTTTTGTGAACATTTTCATGTTTTAATATAAGTTTCTGAAAAAAATAGCAATTATTCTAAGCATTCGGCTTAATTTAAGTATGAAGATTTATAATTATAAACTAGTCACCCTACCTGGGCAATTTTAAAATCATGTAATTTTTCACTGTAAGTGAGAAAAATTGCATGCAGTCCTGTCTTCTAAACAGAAACAGTTTCCCTTCCTTAAGTCCTGTTGTGTTCGAGTCCAAAGTCTTAGGTGAAGGTTACTGCCGTCACCCTGGTGGGCGGGAGGAGGTTGAGCCAGTGTTTTTCTGCTCCAGGTCACAGCTGTGTTCACAGCTATTAAAGTTCCCAAGTTGGAAGTATGTAAGAGCAGGAGTTTCTATATATTGAACAAACCCAACACTCCCTGTGAAAATGGAAAATGTGATAGCTACTCAGGAGCTCTAAGTAGATAGATGGACAGATGGATGGATGGATGGATGGATGGATGAAAGGAGAGATGGATAGAGGGAAAGGATGGATGGATGGATGATGGATGGATGGATAGACGGATTGCAAGATAGATTGATAGATGGTAGATAGAAAACCTAGGAACAACTGCAGGAGGACAACCAGATACACTTGCACATCTGTGACAGTGACTTGCTTGTTTATTTTATCCTGGGACCTTCCGGTTCACACACCTGAGTAAGTCTCCCTCCTCAGGGGCTGGGAGCACAGAACCACACCTATTCTCATCTCTGGCAAGTGTAAGATCCTCACAGGCTGCATTTTGGGTGCCGAGTTCACTCCCAGATCACCTCATTTTATTATTTTTTACACCTTATATTCAATTTTCAATGTTATTTAGCCTGGAATTTATATCTGTAAATTGTAATTTTGAAAAGGGAAAGACAATAGGAGGAGAGGGCTGAAGTGCTGGGAGATGGTGGGAGGCGGCTGCCAGGCAGACGCAGCGCTTCTCCCGTCCCATCCTTCTCTCCTGAGGCCTCCACTTGCAGCGGAGGACACCCAGGCTCAGGGAGGACGGAGGGCTGCCCGAGGTCACGCAGCCCAGGAAACGGTTGTGTCTGGATTCCGTCCGGGCCTCGCTGACATGAGCAGTCTCAATCGTGGTTGCTGTGCCCTAGTCCCTCCCCAGACACCAGGGTGCTCAGGGCCCGCTGCGGGCAGCTGCCACGTCCTCATGTCCTCGGTATCATCTTTCACCGCGGCCTTTGTGCCCCTTGTCCGGGGTGAGATGTGTCATTCCTGGGCGCCATTCCTGGACCTCCTTGCCTTTGCTCAAGTCCTCCTGCAAGCTCTCTTCCTTTGACACACTTTATCATCCTTCAAACCTGAGCTCAAGACCTGCCTTCTCGGAGAAGTCTTCCCTGGCGCTGGGCGGGCTTTCCAGTCTTTGCTGAGTGGGTGAAGGGGGTTAGACGGTCTAAACAGGAGACTGTGTGCGAAGCGGCCTCTCGGGAGCCTCCGCTTGCCCTGAAGCACTAGGACGCACCGACGGCCGGGTGTCAGCCTCCGCAGCCAGGGCCCGCAGGGCATGGGCTTCTAGGGGAGTCTGAGAAACTGTGTTTGAATGTCAGGAGAGACTTCGCTGTCACCAGCCAGGTGGCCCTAGGTGTTGGGGTTTGCAGGGAGACAGGGACCAGTGGGCTTGGAGTTCCCTGAGTCTCACTTTGCCACCTGCTGGGCCGGCGTGGCAGGGCCCGGCCTGGAAGTGCTGCAGCAGCTGGCCTGCTCCAGTGCTTCAGCCGTAAGTCACTTTCGATGGCAAAAAAGTCCCTTCTGCCCCAAACCCACACAGCTGCTGGGCCCGGGGGTGGATCCCCCAATTGTGATGATTCTCTGCACAGAGGCCTGCATGAACAGGGGCCTCCCAGCCCCTCCGCCGCTCGCTCTCTGCTGAAGATGAGCCCAGGCTCCCCGACATACCACCAAGGGACGAAAGGAGCCTCCCGGCTCTCCTGGACAAGAGCGTCCAGGTCTCTTGCCAGAGAGTGGGGGTGCGGTAGGTGAGGGCCCTGCCGCTGCCCGCACCACTGTGCCAAGCGCAGCCCCGTTGACTGCGGGAGTCGGCAGCGAGATTCCTAACCTGGCGTCGGTGGACGACAAGACGGCACACGGGGGCCTCGGTAAAAACCTGAAGACCCAGCTGGAGAGTCAATTTTAAACTCCTCAGAGCCAATTCGCTGAAAAAAATCTTCATTGAACATGAAAAATTATGGTGATAGATGAAAATACAACAGCAGCTACTTTGCAGTGGGCCGTTGAGATGAGCAGAGTCCCAGGCGTGGCTTGGGGTCAATTCGAGTCAGGGTGAGTTGGTCGCTATGCCTGGGTGGGACGTGATGCCGATGTCCTCATCCTCAGGGCAGGTGCGGCCCTGCCTCTCTCCAGGGAACACAGAGGGAAGGGTCTCCCCTGGGGCGAGGGCCGGGCAGCCCCAGGCCTCCTCTCCCCGACAGGGTGCCTTGCATCCCTCCCGGGATTCAGCCAGCAGGTGCGAGAACAGAGACTGCGACTGCAAGGCTCATTCCTTTCCGCACTTTGCAGTGACCCGCCCGGCATGGAGAAAGAATTCAAACTTCAATTTAGAGTTCTGTGACCAGTCTTTCACTAATGAAAGGGCAATGGAAAATTCATAGGGAACTAAGTAGCCCCCTTTGCCTAGGTTCAGAGGGAGAAATACTAATATTTACTGAATCCTTTCAAACATTAACACCATGCTGTATTTCTTCAGTGGCTTCATTTACATATTCATTAATTCAGATTTCTTTCTACATAGTTCTGATTGTTTATTAGTCAAGTGAATAAATACTAAAGATCAAAGCACTTAATTAGGTAGTGATTGCATCCACCTAATTGATGGCTATTTTCTTTATGTACACCCAACAGAGTGCCTGGGCAGGTGTGTTTAGGAAACTGTCTTTATTGTTTGAATCGAAGGACATGGAAAAGCAGAGAGAAGAGCACAGTTTTGGAGCAAGATATGTCTGGGATACCATTAGATTTCATCATCGGGAATGTAGACATGTTGCAGAATCTCTCTGGGCATCAAGTAATGCATAACATGTCAATATGCACATTTCAGAGGGTTTTTGTAAGATCTATCTAACAGAATGTCTGTGAGTAGGTGCTCAGGAAGTGACGATCACTTCATTTTTTTTAACTAGTGCAGAGTTTGGCGTGTGCAGGCTGCGGGCTCTGCACGTGCAAGGCCTTAGCGCCTTCATTCCCTGCAGCACTTGTGTGGAACAGGGTCCAATTGAAATCTGCTTTCACAAGAAGGTAAGTGATTTCCCCAAGGTCTCACCACCAGTGAGGGGTCGAGCCAAGATTTGAACCCAGGCAGTGTGTACCCAGAGTCCGAGCTCTGCTTCTTCAGGAGCACATGCAAACAAGGGGTCCTGATGAGTGTGAGACTTGGCAGGGACAACCTTCCAGAAAGGACACAGTGTAAGGGAAGTGGTCTGTTGAGTGCAAGAGAGAGAATAAAGGCAAAGACAGCGGGCAGACTGAGTCTTGGGCACCTGGGGAAGGGAGTTCAGAGGGTAAAAGAAAGCGAGGTGAGATTGGGGGAGGTGGGGGAGGGAAGAGAGAGGAGAAGTTGGGGTCTCCACAGGGGCCCCTGAGATTCTACTGAAGGACCTTCCGGTAGCTGACTGTGCTCTGAGAAGAGGCCTCTCAAATTCCTGCACACCAGAAGTGACTGCCCAGCCAAAGCTGGATCCAGGTGTCAGATTTGAAACTATTTCAAGAGTTGTTCTTGATATATTAGAGATGAGGTCTGGAAACTTCCAGAAGAGGCAAATGCCTTACCTAACATGACAGCCTCTGAGTTATTTTATTTGGCGTCAGGTACTTTGTAGTTGATCCAAACTTACCATCATTCACTCCTAACAATTCCAAAAAGGGCACCAAGTACAGAATGACATTGAGCCTGGGCAGCGGGGGGCTCTATGAAAAAGCTGTTTCCATAGAAATAGGCTCTTTACCATAGAAACTGCATGAGGTCACTTGGGACAGAAATAGAACTATTTTCACCTTATTTGCTCCAGAATATAGTAACTTTAGGCATTTCTGTCAGTTGTTAGAAGAATAAAAAAGACTCTCTGTTTTTATGTATGAGGATAGAAAGTATATTAAGTCTTTACTATGTTTATGTACCTTAATGATCTTCTCAAAGAAAGAATCAAGCTGTCATCCTAGTAACTTGGGGCTCTGTGGCTTGGAGATCTTAGACAGGGGCAGGGGCACTTCCATCAGGGGACACAACAATGACTCCACTAAACCAGAAGAAGGGACTTTCACGGGACCGCTGTGGGACCCTAAATGTCACTGGGCCAACAGCCAAAAAGGAATTAGTCTACTGACTGGAGTGACTGATCCTAATTACCGGGGGCAAATCGTGTTGCTGCTATACCTGAGGCAGGGAGACTGTGTCTGGAGCACTGAGAGTTCCCTGTGTGCCTCTTAGTACCTGCATGTAAGAATTAACCAAAAGCAAAATTCAGTAGAAAACTAGAGAAACCAAAGAAGAGGCAGGATGACCAGGGACGTAAACCCCTGGGAATGAAGACGGGGCTTCCTCTACCAGGTAAAGAACCAGAGCGGCCACGGTCCTGGCTTAGGGAGGGAAATGGGGAATCGAGTAGACGCAAGCCTCCTGCCAAATCCCCAGGAGCGGGCATTGTCGAAGCTTTGTAGTTCTCCATTTGTTTATGACACATACATATTCTTCTATATGGTAACCGTTCTTTTCACGTTTTCCTGCTTTTATCTTATGTACAAGTTGTTGGAAATTAATTTTATAATTTATGCAAAAAGCTCAGTGAGACTATGATTGAATTCGAAGAGTGATTGATACAGCCAGTGACTAATACAATGACTGTCGGGACTATGTGTCTCCTCCTTTGGGAGAAAGGGGGCTGGTTTCCACCAGTCGGTGCCACCCCACAGCGATTCTCCCCCATCCGGTGAGACCCGGCTGTGGCCTCTCTCACAGATCCGAGCCTCCTCGGCCCTGGACGGGGCCTTCTTTGCGCGTCGGTCTCGGCTGCACAGTGCGGCTGCACCCTGTGTCGGCCGTGCTGCCTTCGGGAGGGTTCTCTCCCTGCCTCCCAGCCAATCCCTGTTGCTCCGATCCTCCATTTTACCTAAAAATTCTTCACATTCAACTTTCCCTGTTTAAATTACGCGGTGGTTTCTGCTTCCCGATTGAACTACAACTGATACGAGCCCATAACCATCGGAGGAGGAAAAACACAAGTTTAAACATGTTAAAAATCAACGCTACTGGATGAACCGCACGACACTCATGTTACCGTGAGCTGAAGCACATTCTTCATTGATTTACGCATTTGGTTCCTGGATGTCTTTTGTTCTGCTCTTATCTCTAAAATAGCTTCATGAAATATTGTGTGAAGGCCGTCAAGGTGCTTCATTTTCCCTGCGTTGATAGCTTAATGCATAAAATACCTCTATTTTGGGAAAACGTGGCCAGCCGGGCCCCTAAGCGCTCGCCAGCCAGGGCTGGTCACGCTGTGGGCCATCTGGGCTTGGAGACGGCTCAAAGCGGGCATGTGGAGCGTGGAACGTTTCCAGATCTAATGCGTGTGTGTTTGTGAATTCCTTGTCTCATTTTCTGACCTCAAACTGTAATCTTAAATGAAAAAAACCAAAAAACAAAAAACCCAGAACTTCAAAGGAAAATTGCTTTTTAATTTCTTGGTGGAACGGAGGAAGAGCAAAGCCCTCCCAGCTGTGCCGGATGCAGGGCGGGAAAGTCATTTCTCCTCGCGGCATCGGGCCTCTCCGCCAGCCATGGGGACCGCCGCGGCCAGGGCGCTCCTGCTCCGGGGCAGCCGGCCGGGCATCGCTGTCCGATTTGGATTTCTGGGAGCTGTTTTTCCTCAGTAGGGCTGGCTTCACTTTCCTCCATCTGCTGAATAAAATATTATCTGGATTACTTAAAAATTTGTTTTCTAAAGGGATCTGTGTTTCTTGTTAAAGAAACAAAGATTTCGAACTGATGGACCTGAATCAGCCTCAAGCCCCTTCCATACCCTCGCGATTGGCTGAAAGCCTCTTCCACATCTGCACGCGAGGACACGAGAGCACAGAGCCCTGTGTCCCGCGTCTGTCCAGGAACTGTGTACCTGGGGAATGCACTGGGATGAGGGGACGATGTCACCTTCACAGGTGGCATCCACAAAGCCACAGTCCATGTGCTTCTCTTTAGCATTGTTATTCTTCCAAAGGAGCCTGGAATGTGCCCGGAATAGAGAGGGTGTGGTGCGCTAGGAGGAAAATGTGATTTTCACTGGTGACTAACCGGCCACATGATCTTGGGAAGCTGCCCCGCTGCTCCAGGCCCAGCTCCCACATCAGCGATGAGAAGGGCCGAGACTCCTTCCAGCTAAGGAATGTTATTACCTGAGGTTTTCTCCTAAATTTCCCCTAAAAACCCACCCTGGAGAGACCGGCAGCAGCAAGCTGTGGGTGCCTCTTGCGGAGCGTGCGCGTGGCTATTTCATGTGTGGGACACTCTCTTCTACCTGGATATTAGAATAAAGATAACCACGGCTTTCAGAGGATGTTCCACAGGATGCAAGTCCCGCGAGATGGGCTGGAAAAAAGGGGGATTTTGTGATCGAGTCCTGGGGTGTAAACTGGCAGAGGGTGCCAAGCAGGTCAGGGGCAGGAGAAAGGTAGCCTTCCGATGTGAGTCCGGCCCAAGCCGGGAAGGAGGTGGGTGGAGATGGGGTCTTCGCCATCCCACGTGTTCACATCTGGAGCATGTACCAGGAAACCTCCCTGCCTCTCACTCCTCAGACCCTAAGCAGGCATCTTGGCAGTGTGCCAACTTGTGAAAAGCGCTGAGACCCAGCCCCTGGGGAACCCCTCGCAATCTGGCCCGATCCTGCCATTTTCCAAAAAAGAAACAGGTTGCACAGCAAGGCGGTTGGGGAGAGACGCCTTCCAATGCCCAGTCACGCTGGGAGAGGCTGCCCTGCCACCCCTCACCACACCCCTAGTCCCACCTGCTCTTCCTCTGGTTACACCTCTCTGCAAGCTCTGATCCAAACAAAGGGGAAACCCGTGGTACTCCAAGCTGTCTGGCCCTGTGGGGACAGTCTGGTTCATTTCCCGAGCACCCAGCATGGCAGGCTCCACGCCTGAGCCCTGGGCTCGCTAGCAGTGCCACTGGGGACCATCACTAGTCCTCTCGAATCTCAGCTTTGTCTTTTGTAAAATGGAGATGACATTTTCTTGTGTTGTAAAGACTAAATGAGGCAATGCATATGGGACCAAATGAATGACCTTAAAAACCTGCTTTATAACATACAGTCACCCTCGACCACTTACTCACTGATTTAACCACTGTGTGCTGAGCATTCACCGCAAGCCTGATACTATTCAGACCAAGGGACAGAATAGTGAACAAGGAGGACAGGAAACCTGTCCACAAAATCCTCATATTCTAGTGACACAAGCCACAGAGCAAAGATATCCAAGTTCCATGAATGATGTATAGGATTTTTAAAGATGTTTCAGAGGCTACAAATTTAGAACTGGCTCTAGGACTACGGTTTGGGAAAACAGGATGCTAGAACCCTCACTCTCTATTTGTGCCTTTATGGGAGCCTTTCCGAATAGGTTACAGGTACCTCCGGAGAGTCATAGGATGGGGTGGAGAGGTTCTTTTGCTGGAAAAGCTCTCTGAACTCTTTGGTGTGTACATTATTCATTATTATATTTTATCATACAAGAACCTTCTGTTCTTTTAAATGTTTGAACATTTCAGGTCAACATTTAGATTCAAACTAAATCTAAGGCTTTTATTCTCATGCTTTCTGGTGTTCCCGATATACTAACTGGTTTGGGATGTGGAAGGAAAAGAGATCCCTGCATAGTTAACGAAAGAGATCTGACAGCTAAATCTCCGGTGACTCATCAGCACCCTGAAAATGTGAGGGGCCAGCTTCTCTCACTCCTGTCTGAGCTTGTCAGAGGCTCTGACAATATTCAGGACTTCAGGATTACTGATTATATGGGCTAGTCTTTCCATTAGAAAAATGGGCTCAAGAATGCAATTCGTTTGAAATTTCTTTGGAAGAAATTTGTTTGGTGTTTGGACCTTAGAACCAAGAGCTATTTTCTGGCCTTCCTGATTCTTGGAAATCTTATTGTGAAAATGACATGGCAACTGCTGCTTAAACACTTAACATTTATATACTATTAATCACCAACCAAGTCATGGCTTAGTTGGTTTTGAAAAAGTAATGTCTGTAATGGTGGATACCTTGGAAACAAACAAACAAGACATCCATCCATTTAAAAAAATTAAGAGAACAGAATAAATTATTTCTAGTACATTTGTTTCTTGAGAAGCAGAGAATTAGTACTAGACATTTGATTGTGATAATCAATGAGCTATTCAAGTGATTGTTTAAGACAGTGTATTTCCAAAGTTTATCTTTCACGGGAGTGAGTCTATTTTTGGTGTGAATTTCCAGCGCAGCAGACTCACGATTGTTTACTCTCTTTTGCTGGTTTGTGCCCAGCGACAACTCTGTTAATGTCTGTGGGTTTCATTTCCTAGAAGGAACGCCCCTAAGGAATTCTAGTGCCTGCCTATTCCCACGTAGGGTTTTTTTTTCCCTTGAACTATTTTGCCATTCCAGTCAATTTATAATTTGGGGGAAAATAAAGGAATTTGAATGATTATTTACAATTTTATTGCTTAAATCTATGAGTTTGCTCATAGTTTAATTGACGAGTTAGGTGTCCAGTAGAATTCCATGATGAAACTGGTCCAGAGAGTGGGGGTGATAATGATTACAGCTAACATCTGATTACAGCTAACATAGCAAATTTGTGAGGTACGCGCTCACTAAGTCTCACGACAACCCTTGACACGGGTCCCCGATCTTTCTCAGTTTACAGTGTACTTAGTATCTCAGTAAATTTTCCCAGCTACCCTAGGACAAAAGAAATACCAAACAATTTTAAGTAATTAGGTATAGCCAAGCCACGAGTCGCAGCATCACACCAGACATCAAGAGCATATCAAGGATTTACGCAGTATCTGGTAGACATCTCCATGCTTCCCTCGGAATTTTTATTTTTTTTATTTTTTAAGAGACAGAATCTGGAGCGCAGTGGCTACTCACAGGAGCAATCACGGCAACCTAGAGCCTTGACCTCCTGGCCTCAGCCTCCCGAGCAGCGGGCACTACAGGCTCACCCTGCTGCGCCCGGCTCTCCCCCTGAAGATCCGAAATGTGCACTGGTGCCCCTGTGAGTTTGCTGTGGCATCCCGGGGTGCCTCGGCACACAGTTTGGGAATCATGACCTCGTAAGGTAAGTCTTACTAATATCCCAATTTTACATGTTGGGAAACTGAGTCTGAGAGAGTTTAGGGACTTAGCCAAGATGATACGGATGGTGGTGCAGGGGACCAAAGCTCAGTACTGTGGGGCAGTCTCAGGGTTCGAAAGCCTGAATGGCTTAAGTAGAAAGGAGGATTTGGGGTGCGTTCAAGGCGTCTGAGGCAAAAGGATGACCTAGAACTAATTTGTTCATTTTTCTTTTACCTTTTTGCCCATCCGCTCATTCATTTCGTTCACTCAAAAGCACGTATCGCCAGGCCCTGGGCCGGGTCCCGCGGAGCTCACGGGCCAGTGGGAAGGGCAGGAGGGATGAGGGACAAGAGCCAGGGACTCTCTGGGCATGGGGGCACAGAGCAGGCTGTGTGCTGGGGGCGAGGGGCAGGCTATGCGCTGGGGTGGGGGCCGCGGGGCGAGCGGGTTTATCTGCAGCAAGGACGGAACGAGTCACACCAAGCGAGGCCAGAGAGAACAGACCGGCTGCCGGGAACCCGGGCTGCAGCCTGCCAGGGCTGTCCTTGTATTTCAGGACCAAATGGCCTGTGCCCCGCTGACTCACTGATGTCTCACCTTCATCAGACCATTATAAGTACACATTTATAAGTTCAAGCCGGCATGTGTGCATTGGTGAAATTCATACTTGGCTCCGTATGAAATTTGGAAATAGAAATTCAATGCCTTAGCAACTTTTACTTACCTTTGTTTGTGTGTATGTGTCCTTTTTAAAACCCGTAAGTCATGCACGGCTCCACCCTTGGATCAAACAATGCATGACTTTTCCTTACTGCCAGAATCACATTTTCCTCCAAGAAGGCCACATTTTACAAATGCAACATCTACTTGTAAAGTGACTCAGAAGCTGTCATTTCTGCACCAAAAGCTGTCTGGGGAGGGACAGCCACGCAGACACACGGATACAGGGCACGTGCTAGAGGGGTGCAGGCTTGAGTGGGGTCTTTAGGAATAAATTCGAGAAGGGAGCAGAGGAGGAGAGAGTGGGATCTGGCAGGAGCTCCGTGTGCGAGGTCGAAGGCTGAGACCCCACCACTGCCCAGCGGGTTGTCACCACCAGGTCGTGGAACCTATGCACTGGGAACAGCTGGATGTCAGGAGGCCGGCTGGGGAGCGTTTGGAGATGACGCTGAGGCAGGCAGGGATGGGGTTATCTGGAGCTGGGTCACCTTGCTGGGAGACTGGCATTTTCTTAAAACCACTGAAAGATTTCAGCAGACGAGGGTGGCAATCTTGGCCACGTAGGCCATCAAATGAGCCACTAATAAGCAAAGTCAGCCCTTAGTATACATTGTACCATTTTAAATAAATTTTTATAGCCCTTCATATTTTCCACTGTCAATCAACAAATACTGATTAAGCTTCGATTGTGTGCCAGGTGCCACGTTGGGGTTGGCCTCTGAGGGCCACTAACCTTCCCCTCGGTGGCGTTCCCTGGGCCTCCCACTTGCCACATTGCCAGGGAGGAAGAAAGAAAGGTAAACGGCTGAGGGTGCTGGTGACGGTAGTGCAACCCTTTGAAGATTCTTGTCCAAACTGCGGAGCGTTCTTTATCTCAGTGGACAGGAAATGGAGTCACCATCTCATGCAGACTACATGTCCCTGCCCTTTGGAAAAAAAGGGATAAAAACCTTGTCTGCTGTGTGTATTTTAAGGCATTTAATAGGGCATAAGAAGGTTTTTCTGTTTCCTAAGAAGGGAGCAAAATGGTCTCCCTGCTGCCAGACCCAGGCAGGTATCCACTCTGCTCTCTGACACAGGCTGCTCTGCTCTTTCTCTTTGACTTTTCCACACTCAGAAGTCCAGGTGAGGTAGATAGTTGTTAGTGTGTGTGTGTGTGTGTGTGTGTGTACATTAGAGAGAAGGAAAGTTCTGGAAAGCTCTAAAAGCTCAATCACCTCTTGCGGGCTGTGTGCTGAGGAGGATGAGGTACGCACGGGAAACACCTCCTCATCCTCCTTCCTGCCTCTGTGACCCCGGAGCTGACCTTCTGGCCTTCATCAACAGGCCCCATGCCCTCTGCCTTCTAGAAGGGTTTGCCCGACATGGGCCACGTGCAGAAAATGGAAAGATGCGAGGACAGTGAGGTCTGAGCACTAACGCTGTGGGTGCCCATCCCACAGGGTCCCCCGGCATGGCCATGTCCCTCCAGCACAGATCACAGCTGCTGTCAGGCACTTGTCTCCACACTCGCCCCGTGTCCCTTGCAGCCTGTGATGGCGATGGCTGCTGGGGCCCTGTGCTATCTGCTTGGTCGCCCCAGACCCTACCCAGCTCCTCAGACACCCTGCTGGGTGAGCCACTGCACCCTCCCTGCTGCACCAGGGCCGACAGAGAAGGGAGATAATAAACCACACCTTCATTGCTGGTGGATGATTTTGCACGGACGGATCTTTTCTGGGGAGAGGAAGAAGTGCTGGGGTTTGCACCTGGAAGGCATGAAGCTGAGAAGTAGGCCACGTAAGCGGCTGTGCTAGAAATTACAACACACACCTTTTTCACTGTTTAACGTTAAGTGAATTTACATATAGTAAAATACACCAATTTTAGTGTACAGTTCTGAGAGTTTTGAAAAGCATACTCGACCATGTAACCACTACCACAAAGAGGACATAGGACAGCTCCATCACCCCCCAAAATTTCCTCGTGCCCCTTTGAAGTCAACCACCCCGTCCTCTCCCAAGCCCAACAACCACTAGTCTTTGGCCTGACCCTGTAGTTTTTTCTTTTCCAGAATGTCCTATAGGCAGAATCATGCTCTATGTACCCCTTTGAGTCTGGTTCCTTTAATATAATGTATTTAAGATTCATCCGTGTTATCGTGTGTAACAATAATTCATTCTTTTTTCAATAGACTTATTGGATGTCTTTTGGGTCCACCTGAGCACATGGCCAAGATCAAAATGAGTGAGTTCTGCTTAATGACACCAACTTCTTTACCCTCATCTGCCTAAGCATTTGGATTCCTTCTTCACACTCTGCTGCAGAAATTCTGACATTCTGACCTTATTGAATGTAGGTCACCATTAAATTCAAGTTTCAGTCCATGAATGAAGCCAACAAGTAAAGCCCTTCTAGCTGCGAAAGCTAGAACACTGAATTCTGAATCTTGTAAAAGTGTTTCCACATTGGCAAGTTCAGCCAGATCCAGTCATATTTGATCCTTGATGTTCTGCGACCCTTAAAATCCACATGTTCCTTGGGGTCCTGCCAAAACAAATCATGGCAATGATTTTGGCACATAAATCATTTCTGTCTACTGAAGACCTTGTAGTTGCCCCCTGGGTTGTGCTGGGTCTGAGTGATGGGACAGGAGGCAGTGAGAGGCAGTGGGGGGCATTTCAACAGCCACCCCAAGTGAGATGGTTACGACTCTTTAAACAAGGGTGGAACGTAAGTTCTACAAAGAGTCGAGAGTCTGCCACGCGGGAGACTGCTGTAGTCCCTTGGGTGCGGCTTTGGGTGTTCTTGGGCCATTTGATTCATGGTAGCATCTCTGGGGTTATCTGGGGAGACGGCTGGGGGCTGATGGGGTCCCCACGCCTCTTTGCTACTTAACCAGAATTGCTTCTTTTATATATTTTCTTTATAAAATTTTATTTGAAAAATTGTATTTCCTTACTAAAAACAAAGTCAAAAAGTCACTTCTTGGAAGGACTCAACTCTTGAGAGTCTTCCCAGATGAAACTCACGGAACGTCTCGTTCTCCTGTGTCAGGATCACTGGTGCTCTAGGGCTGGTGACTCTCCGTTGGCATCTTCTGTGGGCATGGAAGCTATTTTCTGAAAAATTGGAGCTGAAATCCCAATTACACTGACAAGGTACCACCACGTGTTTCAGTATGATTCAACTGTGGGTTAATGGGGTCAAAGTGTTTGCAAGGCTGCTGCCAAGGCAGTCCATGAAAAGGAATCTCTTCTGGGAGTGCACCAGTGCCTGCGTGGGGGAGTCTGGGACTCCAAGGCCGCTGGGTGGGGTGTGTGACCCTGCACAGCTCACGTGAGCCCAGAATGCCCTGCCCCCGGCCAGTGAGAGCAGCACGCGGGAGCTGCCCTGGTCACTGCGGCCGCAGCAGCACAGGCACAGACGTGGGCAGCGGTTCTGGGACGGGCGAGGTGGGCGTGGAGCCGAGACAGGATGAGTGGGCACTTCAGACACGTTGAGGCAACAGCGACCCAACACCTCAAGGAGTCATCAGAGGAAAGGAGGGGATTGGAGAAGCTGATTTTGGGATTGTCAGTGTGAGCTGAGATGAGAACAGGTGAGCTATTTAGGACCAATGGGCTGAAAAAGTGAGAAAACCAGTAAACCACAGTTTTGAAGACTAGGATTATTTGGGGGTGCTGATTTAGGCGACGTTCTTGATTAGTGGTCTGTAAATACTACCACTAATAGTTCCATTTTTCTTGTGTCTTTTTGTGCCAGGCACTGTATTTGGTATCTTACATCTACAATCTTATTTCATTCTTGAAAAATGTAACCACCATCATTAGCTAGATCTATAGATTTTTTAAACAAAGAAAAAAGACCTGGCAACATTCAGTGACTTGCCCAAGGTCACCTTGCCAGTAAGTAGCAAGATAAGATTGAATTCTGATCGTGCTGATTCCCAGGATCTTACATTTTCACTCACATGATGAAAATGAAGGTGAAAATTTTAATATTATATAGTATATTAAGAATTGCTTTAAAATACTCCTAAATTAATTCGCACTCCTTCTCACCAAAAGAAAATTGTAAATAGCAAATACTAGGCAAACAAATCATAGGTTTTTGACAAATGTTTTCTTCACATAAATTAACTTCCAGTAGATTGACAAATTCCCATCTTCGCACCTCTCGAATCTTTTAGCTTCTCTTTCTCCCTGCCCATCACTGCTACGTTGGGTACCACCTTTATCTTTCGACTATATCACGTAAGTGTCCTTCTAACTACCTTCCTGCATCCTCTCCTGCCCCTGCAAACACTTCTCGAACCCACGCATGAGGTGGTCTTGGCAGGACGCTAACCCTGCTCGGAACCCTTCCGTGGCTCCCACTGCTCAAGGGATAAACACGCAAGGTTGTCCACACTCAGGCTCTCGTTCACGTTGCCGGACTCTTCCTCCACACTCCTCTCCAGTGTCTCAGGCTTCCCCAAAACCCTTCCAGGATTCTGTAAGGTCAAAATTATTTTTATAATAACACTAAAAAAATTTCCTATGCAAAAGAATTCCAAATAATTTATATAGATACTTTCCCCTGGAGAAGGGGAAGCACGACTTTCCACTTATTCAGTGTGGGCTGCACAGAGTGGCTTCCTCCACAGGGGACAGAAATGCAAACAGAAGAGAATAACCTCACAGCATGGCAACCTGACACGCACCGTGAGTGCCTGGCATACCTCTGCTGGAGGGTCAGGGTCCACAGCAGCAGCGTCTAGTCAGGGTGACAGTGTGTACCCGCGATAGGATGCGATGACAGGGGCACTTTTGATTTCGTGGGCCGTCCCCCAAACCCGCAAACCCAATCTGATGAAGAGAAAGCATCAAACTCCAATGAAGGGACATTCTGCAAAATATCTGACCAATGTCCCTCAAAACTGTCAAGGTCACTAAAATCAAGGAAATTCTGAGAAATGGGCATGGCCAAGAGAAACCTAAGGAGACAAAATAGCTAAGCGTCATGTGGTGCTCTGGAAGGTCCTGGAACAGAAAAAGGCACCAGGTAAAACTAAGGAAATCTGCATAATGTATGGACTTCAGTTAAAAATAGTGTTGCAGGATGGGTTCCTAGTTGCGACAGATGCACCCTCGAATGTGGGATGTTAGTGATGAGGGAAATGGGGTGTGGGGTGTGAGCACTCTCAGTATGAGCTTCGCAGTGTTTCTGTAAGTCTGGATCGTGGTTACCAACGCTGCGTGTGTGCATGACATTTGTTAAGAAAGTAGATCTTAAGTGTCCTCATCTGTCTCTCTCTCTCTCTCATACACACACACACACACACACACACACACAAATGGTAACTCTGTGAGGTGAGGAATGTCTTAATTAGCTTGACTGTGATGAACCTCTAGCAAGGTACATGTAGATCAAATCATCATGTTGTGTATCTTAAATATGTACATTTTTTGTCAACTATATAAAGCATTAAAAATACTCTGAAATAAAAGAAAAAAAACTACTAAGACATTTTTGCCTTCTCCACTGTGTTAACATTTTCCCTAATGGTGCAAAAACAACGGTGCCAACACCTTGGCAAGAATCTAGGCAGTGACATCAAACTCTACCAGGGGACCTATATTTTTCATTGCCACAGGAGAATGAATTATTGATTTTATTCAATCTCGACTCTGGAGTGCCTGCCTGCCCTTGGAATATTCTGAGTCACAAAATGGGAGGTGCGATAGAACACGTCAGCACATCCAAATACAGGGGGGACCCTGCAGAACTCGGGTGCACTACTTGAGTTGTGAGCTGAGCTAGTCTCTTTTTTCTTTTTCTTTTATTTGAATAGATTTAGGGGGTACGCGTAGTTTTTTGTTATGTGGATGAATTGCAGGGTGGATGCGCCACAAGCCTGAGGCAGGAAGGTCAGGCCTCTCCTGATGAGATTAGCAGAGGCAGCAGCTGCCGGTGCACAAGCTGCCCACTCCCCGCCCCTCAGCAGTGACAGTGGCCTCTGTCCTTCAGGGGCACAAAAGCACCCAGATTCCCAGCCCCCACGCTGACCCAGCTGCTGCAGACGCGGTGGGGCAGCTGTGTGCGCTGAGTGCAGGGCTCCCTCCGGTGGGTGAGGCTGGCTGTGCCAGGGCCTTGCCTCCAGCAGGGTGGGTCCCTCCCAGAAGAGACAGGCGGCCAGGGAGAGGACTGCCAGCCCTGCTCTGCTTGGTGTGGCTTTTTAGTGGGAAAAGGATGAGCCCCAAGCTCTTGGACGCTGGGCGTGATAGGCGCTCTGTTGAGGTGGGGCAGCTGCTCCCAAGTATCCCGGCTTAATCGGCCCCTGTGGAACCCTCACGGTCCTCAGCAGAAACAGCATTTCATCAGCAGTGGGGGGGAAGGGAGGAAAGGAGAAGGCCCCGGACGGCGGGGAGCTGGTGTCCTGGTCCTCTTTGTCTTACGGGCACTCCGGCATGCTGCATGCTCCTCTCGCCAGGAGGTGACCTGACCTGAATGCCCAAGCTCTGGGAGACCCATGGTTCCCCCAGGACCCGTCAGCTCCCCAAGGCTACTGCAGTCTGAGTGGGTGCTGGGGGCGTTGGCTGTGGGTCTGTCATTTTGGCAATCTTAGTTTAGGTTCTTGGCGTGCTCTTGGCTGAAGAGTGACCGGACACACGGAAAGCAAAGTAAGCATGAAAACGAGGTTTACTGAGGAAGAGCAAGATAGGTTTACAGAGAAGAGCAAGGTACGTTCACTACGGATGATGAACGGGCCCCTTGTCTTAACAAGAAGCTCTGCTTATGGTCTGGGGTCCTGTTTTAAACTGTCCTTATGGTTCAATTGTCACCGTTGAACCACTTTGATGGACAGTCAATGACAATGATAATTAGCCTTAGGTTACTCTAGGTCACTTTCCAGATCTATGGTGCCTGGCTGCCTGGCCCTCTTGCAGATTGGCAGGGTGTTCCTCCTTCCCCCAGGTGCTCGGAGCAGAATTAAGGTGGGCAGCACCAAGACGGGCACCCGCCCTTGTCCTTCTTCCCCAGGTGGGGCGATTGCTTGAGGCAGCACCAAGGTGAGGCACCTGCCTTTGTCCTAGGATAGCCCGAGGTCCCTTGTTATCTACCTGACAGACCCAGTGATGCAGAGCCCCTCCCAGGGGCTGACATTCCTGTGTCAGGACAAGTGCAAACTCACTGTCTGTCCATGAAGGAAGGGAAGTGCGCCGCACTCTCTGTGCAGAGCCCGGGTGTGATGAGCAGAGTACTATTGGGGGACACCCCCGTGAGCCTAGAACATCCAGTGGCTCACCTGTTCCAAAAGCTGGTGTTTGGGAGCAGAGGCGGCTGTGTCTGCAGCACTGGGTGGTCGAAGGAGGGGATGTCCCCATGTCCCCATGTCAGTGTCCCTTCCTGGGCTCTGGTGCTGCTTCTGCTCTGGGGTGGGGACGCTCTCCTACCCTATGACTCCTCTCTGCACTGTGTCTCCACTGGGACGGGTGCAGACAACTTTGAATCACGAGTCAGGGGCTCTATGGTGCAGGACAGCGCGCGCCCCTCTATCCTCTGTCCTGAAATCCTTCTCGGCACTTCCCAGTCCCCGGGGCAGCCCTGGGGGTCAGAACTCCGGGAATATTGCTGCTCTTCTGTGTCTCCCTGCTCCTTCGTGGTTGTCACAGTCCAAGCAGGTGCTGGGGAATGTTCTTGTGGGAGCCAGTGACAGGGAGACTGGGGGGCCGTGACTTCCCCGGCAGGATAGGAGCACTGGTGTGCGCGCAGGCAAGATGGCAACCACCATGGGCACTTGGGTCCGTCGTGGAGGGACGCGGCTCTGCCGAGGGCAGCAGTACCTAGATTCCTCAGGGTCGAAGGGACTCTGACAGGTTGGGAGCTGGCAGACTGCCACGGGGGGAGGGGAGGAAAAGTAAACACTCCCACCCACCCTTTCTGCCCGGCTCGGAACACGCTGGGGTTGGTCTCTACCAAAATCTTGCTCCTCGTTCTGCTCCACAACTTGTTCCAGTGGGGTCTCGGGTTAAGCGTAAGTTCTGGCAGCTTTCCCTCGATGTTTCACCTGGGCTATGCTTTTTGTCTGAAATTTTTCTTCTTTTTGGGACACTCTGGCCACCGTTGTCTCTGGTTGGCCGTCTTGCCCCCCAAGCTGCTCTTTTTCCATAGAATATCATTTTTACTTGAAAGAACAACTGGCAGACAAAATACGGTTATTCGCACTTAAGTATTTGACAGAGTTGCTCAGAAATTAATGAAGCGAGCCTGTCACTTCAAGGAAACTACTGACAGTATTTGTGGTCCGCGATGAGATTTGAACTTCAGAGCACGAATTAGATCACACGCAATGGTCGTTGACTCGAGCGCACCTTGGGGCCCTGAACAGATCTTTGTTGATTGTACATTACTTGTACATTACTTTATTTTCAATTTCTTAATTTTCCATGGCAAATGAATATCATTGTATTATTCATATCTGAATGAATTTTTAAAACTATAATATATATATATATTTCTATTCTCCAAGTCTAATGGAGTCCATTTGCCGGGGTTTGGTGCTGCTGCTGATAATTTCACTGCAGGGCAGAGTGGAGGGGCCGCGGCTGTTCCAGTAGCCTGGAGCGTGACGAGGTTGTCAGTGTCCTTCCCAGTCCGAGGGGAGTTTGGTGGCCTCAGTGAAAGACCCCAGACGGGCTCAGCGATCTGTGGAAAGATGAGGCGTTTCTTAAGCAGAGCCTGGGGCGGGAATTGTGCACGGGGTTCATTGTGGAGCGCGGCACGCAGATGGGGAGCGAGGGGGGCTGGCGAAGGCAGGAGGAGGAGGGCAGAAGGTGTCTTGGCTGGGCCCAGCTTCTGCCCGGTCCCAGGGCAGCTGTGGAGTGGGAATGGCGCCACAGGGTCGGTCCCGCTTTGGGGAAAGGGGTCTGCTCTGCGTACTACTAGTCAGGCATCCCCTGTGTGTGGGAGTGACCTTCTGGGAACGGAAGCTGTCACCGTCCCCAGGGCACTTCTTTGGAAAAGGGAAGCTGTGACATGCAGCAGCTGGAGGACGGCGCACCAGGGAACGTCTGCGGCAAGGTTTCAGTGATCCCGTTTGCTCTGAATGAAAGCCCACAGTCCCAGAGGCCAGAATGACTTGGGGTGACATGACACGGCACATGAGAGCCACGTGCACGTTCTTCCTAGGAAATTCCTGCGTGGCCCAGTGGAGGCCCAGGGCAGCGATTCAAGAATGAGCTGGATCTCAGCGCTCCCTCCTGAGTCCAGCCCTTGGGATCGAGAGGTCCTTTTGACCCCAGACATCTCAAAGTCATCCTGGAAAAGTGCCTGTGCATGTGTGTGCATGTGTGTGTGTGCACGGTGTGCAGGAGCGTGTGTGAGCATGCACAGACGTGCAAATCAATAAACTCACATTGCCGCGTGGAGCTCTGCTGCTCCGTGCTGCCTGGCCAGATGTGGTCATGCGTCTTTACGTAGAGCACAATCACTGGTTTTGTGTTGTTGCACAGTTTGGACCTACTAGAAAAGACCATTAAGGCTAAAAAGGGCACTTGACTGGCAGCGGACAAATCTAACAGAATTCTCCACCTGTAAGGGGGTCGAGAGGGAAGCTGTATGCAGGGGCCCTTAGAAAGGCAAAGGGGTTTGTCTGCTCGGACATCTGAGCTCAGGGAAGCATTTCTCGGGACTGCCGGCAACGGCAGCTGGTGTACAAACCTCCCCGGGGTCGGCTTCCCTGCTGTTTGATGGGTTGAGAGCAGACTCAGGACATCTGGAGCATCCACATCTGGGAAGAGAGTTGCAAAATTAAACATGCGCTAACTTCACACGTCTCTCAGATCGTTTAGTTCCAGAGAAACTGGGGAAGCAGTGGGAAATGGGAGCTCCCAGAGCTCTGTCTGGGCAATTTGTTCTCTAATCAAAATTCAGGTCCCCAAATAGGTTTCCAGGCATTTCAGTTCTGAGAACCATAATACTGGATGCAATTGTCCTGGTGAAACCAACCTGACCGTAAATGAACTTTGCCTGCAAGATTATTTTATGCCAAGATTCTTATTGTCAAGAGAATAACCGCGTGTAGATTATTTAATCAATGTTTAGTCAAGCCAATCAGTTTCTCATCAGACAAAAATGCTGTGATAGTAATATTCTGTCTCTGTAGTCTATTATTTTTCTTTACCCAAGAAGATGAAAACATTTTTCTCCATGAGCACGATGGTCATTTCCCCAAGCAGGCTGTAAACAGGAAGTGGACCATCTGGGGCTGCTTTCCCTCCCTCTGTCACAGCCACCTGCATTCTAACTTCGCCAGGCTGCACCCTTGGTGACGCTGCCACACGTGCTCCGGGAGAGGTTGGCTTTCAGGAGGGATGTTTTGTTAAGAGATGACGGCAAGCTCCTCAAGATGCTAATTTCAATACTAAAGAGAAAAACGTGTGTCGTTTAAAAAATATATATAAATTTGACTGGGCAGAAAACTTTCAAGTGAACAAAATTAGTGAAATGCGTCTTCACAGCTGATATTTATAATCACTGTGACAAGTGCTTTCATAGGTTGACTTAGTTCATCTTTGTAAGAGCATACGAGTTGGGCACTTTTGCTATTCTTATTTTGGAGATGAGGACTTGAGGCACAGAAGGGGTTATCCAGCCCAGAAGCGGTGGAGCTGGGATTTGAACCCAGGCAGGCTGAGTCCGGCACCGCCCTATGTTCCTAGTGAGCCTCCAGACTTCTGGCCTAGGCACTGGCTCTTATGTGAGGAGGAGGAGGAGGAGGAGGAGGTGCCTGGATTCTCCAGCCAAGCGGACCCTCTCCACGGCCACTCTTCGGCTGGGTCTTGTGCCGGGCCGCACGTTTGGAGCCCCCTGGGACCAGCTTCACAGACCAGAGCCTGGAAGTACGACACCGTCTAGACATGGCTGGAGGGAACAGCCGCCACCTGTAGGGTGGGTCACCACTTCTTCTGAGCAGAGCTTGGACAGCTCAGGTGGGAAAGGGTAGAGTCATCGTTACCCACCTACTAGGAAGCCGCACCGGGAGAAAGCTGTGCTGGGGAGGCAGGGAGTGGAGGAGGGTCCCACTCAGCCTCTGCCTCCCACGAGCTGTGTGACCTGGGGCAAAGCAGACACCTTCTCTGATCTTCATTTTCTCCCTCTGCAACAAGAGAGTTTTGGTGGACAAAATCAGATGTAGATATGAGTACAGGTGAAGATAGGCCAACACGCAGAGACTTATGCAGAGCAGATGATAAAGCCAGCTTCGTTGGCAATTTGAGAAAGGATCGTGCAGTATATAGTGCTGTGCAATTCATAAGCTATTTGGAAATAAATTAATTAGGTCCTTACCTTATATCAAACACCATAGTCAACTCTAAATGTATTACAGAGCTCCATGTAAAAAAACCCATGAACATCCTAAGAAATAGCAAGAAACAAAAGTAAATATTAATTTCAGAATGGGAAAAGACTTTATTCATAAAAGTAAAAGAAGAAATCACAAAAGGAAAAGATTTATAAAAATACCTAAAAGGAAAATTTTAACCCAATAGAAATTTAGAAGGAATATTTAATGAAAAGGGTTCATGTCTCTTGCCTCTCTTTTAAATTTTTGCTAAATTAATAGTAGTTTTCATCTATATTATTATTAATTTTATTTGAAGCTCTTTATTAAAGCATGAGATTGACACTCTTTGAGTGTTTGTTCTTCTTTAAGTGCTTGCTCATGTCCGTTACAGGGTTTGTTTTTTATTGGTGTGTTTATTTTTTCTTATTGATTGAAAAAACTCTTTGCATATTAAGGAAATTAACCATTTATCTATTATATGCTGCAAAAATTTTCCCCTAGTATATTACTCATGACTTAAAGTGCAGTTTCCTTTTAACTGTTCTTTTTTGGTAAATGGTAAGTTTATATATTTGAATCCACTTCTTTTCTTTTGTGTTTTTTGGCTTTGAAACCACTCTTCTTCAATATTATTAAAGGTTTTGCTCAAAATTTTTCCTCATAATTTTATGATTTTATATTTTGCTTTTAAATATTTTATCCATCTGGAATTAATTTTGATATTAGAAGTGAGCCAAAGATTCAGCTTTATTTTTTACAAATGTCCCAAAAATGTTTATTGAATAATTTCTCTCTACTCATTTGAAAAGATATTTTTTATCATAAATTATATTCTTATATATTTATTTCTATCTCTTGACTCTCATTCTGTTCCATTGGTTTGCCTACTATTTCCGGGTCAGTTTCGGACTCTTTTACAATCATTCGATAACGCACTGGAATATCCAATAGTGTAAATCTGATTTAAACGGATCTCCTTTCTCCCCATCACAGAGTTTCTTAGCTCGTCTTTCATGTCTGTTTTCTTCGTCTTGCTAACGTGCTAAATTCCTATTGGCATTTTTATTGCATTACTTCGAATTGTGGATATATTTAGAGATCATTAACATTTATAATAGAGACTTCTCTGGAAAACAAGGCATGCATCTCATTTTGTACTTTAAAAATGAAAACAATTAAAACAGCACAAGCACACAAGTTAAAAAGCGAAATACTACGACAGTATTTATAATGAAACAATAGCCCCTTAATGTAGTTACATGCATATTCTTCAGTAATGTTCATACCACCCTCTCTCTTGTTTCTTACTGTGATGAGTGAGGAGTGAATTATTTCAGCAGATTCAAAGAAAACTTTTAACAAAATCCCGCACCCATCTATGACAAAAACTCAGCAAATCAGCAGTAGAGGGGGACTGTCCCAATCTCATAAAGGACATCTAGGAAAAATCCAGTTTAGCTAGACTGACCTTTCTCCCTCCCCAACAAAGAGAGAGAGAATTCAAATCACTAAAATCAATACTGAAATGGGGAACATTACTTCTGACTTCACAGAAATTTTACAAGTATATAAGGGAATCCTGCAAAAAAAATAATATGCCAACAAATTAGATGACCTAGATGAAATGGATAAATTCCTGGAAAGATTCAAACTGCCGAAACTGAATAAAGAAGAAATAAATATCTGAATATACCTAGAACAAGTACAGAGGTTGAATCAGCAACCCAAAATCTTCCCACAAGGAAAACCCAGGACTAGGTGGCCTCCTTGGTGAATCCCATCAAATGTTTAAAGAATTAACACCAATCCTTCACGAAGCCTTCCAGAAAATGGAGTGTGATGAGTCATTACCCAATTCATTCTATAAAACCTATATTAATCAAAAGCAGACGCAGCCATCGTAAGAAAACTACAGACAAAATCCTCATGAATACTGATGCAAAAATCCCCGACAAAACACTGGCAACCCAAAGCCAACAACGTGTAAAGAGGATTATACACCATGACCTAGTGGGTTTATACCAGAAATAGAATGCTTGTTTAACATTTAACATCTCCATTTGTGTCAACTTTATAGTTTGTATTTTTTTGTTGAGATTTTCTATTTTTTCAGTGAGACCTTCGAGTTTTGCATTTGTTACACGCGGGTTTGTAACTGCTCCTTGAAACATGTTCCCGACGGCTGCTGTAGAATTTTTGTCAGATAATTCTAACCTCTGCCCTCTTGGTGTTGGAGTCTATTGTTTATTTTCATTCAGTTTGAGATGGTCCTCGTTCTTTGAGTGATTTTTGATCGAAGCCTGAACATTTTGGGCATTATTTTTGAGAGGGTAGATGTTATTTGAACTTTCTGTCTGAGCTGGTCTCCTCTGACACCGCTCCAGCCGCCTCGCTCCTGCCAGGTGGGGAGAAGTACAGGTTCCCCACGGAGTCCCCTGTGACTCCTGGGGCGGGGGAGGGGGGCTCCTCTTCAGTGATCTGGGCGGAGGGGGGAGCTCCAGCGTCCACTCTGCCTCCCCCACCGCTCCTGGGCGGGAGAAGTGAGAGTGCTGAGTTACCGTTCTCCACCGGCCTCCACGGACGACAGGAGGTGGGGGTGTCCTCACCCTGCCTCCTGTGACACCCGTCCAGCCGGGGAGGGGGAGGGGCAGAAAACCCAGCTTCCCGTTTGCCCTTCTCTGACACCGCCTCCTGGGAGGTGAGCGCGCCTCCTTGCAGCCCAGCAAGCAAGGCTGAAGTCTCAGTCCTGACTGGGCCTTTGCTGGTGCCCTGGGAACGGGGGCCGCAGGTTTCCCCCGCACGCGGCCCCCGACGTTGGCTGCAAGAGAGTGGTTGTTTGCTAGACGTCTCCAGTCTTGCTGGGCTGCCCGTTCCTTTGGCCTGAGACAGCGGCTTCGGGGAGGGCTCCTGCCGTCTGTGCGCATCGGGGTTTCGGGCTGCAGCTTCGCCAGCACCCGGGGGAGCGCGTGAAGCAGGAAGAGAGCCTGGGGGCTCGCTGCCCTGTCGTTCTTCCGTCCCGAGTCCCTACCCAATCTGCCACCTTCTCTCTGCCACTCGGAATCTTATATCCGCTTTACATACGACATCCGGGGTTTCAGCTGGGCTAGAGGAAGGGGGACAAGAACGTCCGCTGCATCTTCCTGCGACCAAAGTCTCCTCTTCTCTGGTTTTAACTGAGCGTTTTATGATTCTATTTTATCTTCTCTTGTGGCTTAACATTTACACATCTTTCAAAAACTTTTTAGTAGTTGCCTAGGGTTTACAGGATATATATGTGTATTTCAAAATAATCAATGACCACCTTTGCCTAACACCACACTGCTTCCCGTGAAAGCAGGTGCCGCGTGGCGGGACCTTGACGCCCACTCCCCCGACCCGCCGTCGTTCCTTTCTCTTACCCGTGTTATAAAAACCAGGACGTCACTATTATACTTAGCTTCGAACAAATAATTATATTTTTAATCAATTAAGACTAAGAAAAGGAAAGCTGAAGATCTCATTTTACCTTTATTTATTTTCTCTCCAACGTGCTTGGTCCAAGTTTCTGACCAAGGACCTGTTCTTGCAAGACACATTTGCTGACGATTAATCTCCCAATTTCCATGTGTCTGAGAAAGCCGTTGTTTCTCCTTCACTTCTGCAGAATAATTTTGTTGGGTATAAAGTTCTAGGCTGGTGTTTTTTTCTTTCAGCACTTTCAAGATTTCGCAAGCTCAGACTCCCAGGTGGCCCAGAAGTAGGACCGCTGACTCACAGGGTCTGCAGTGTTGACCCGTGCTGCCAAATTGCAGTAAAAATGTTTCACCGATCTACACTTCAGCCAGCAGTATACAGTCACGTGTCACTTAACAGTGGGACACGATGCATTGTGAGAAATGCATCGTGAGTCGATTCCATCGCAGCGTGACTCACACACACACCTCGAGGGCATAGCTTCCACACAGCTGGGCTATGTATGGTGCAGCAATGGCTCCTGGGCTACTGCACTGAGCACTGCAGGAAAGCGTGACACAAAGGTAAGTGTTTGTGTATCAAAGCATATCTGAGCATAGAAAAGGCACAGTAAAAATACGGTATAAAAGTTAAAAAGTCGTACACCCGTATGGGGCACTCACCGTGAACGCAGCTTGCAGGCCTGGAGGCTGCTCTGGTGAGTGAGAGAGCGAGCCGTGCGTGAGCCTGAGGGCCCGGGACGGCACCGTCACTGCTGTAGGTGGCACGGACACCGCACTCGTAGGCTGCACTCGATTTATAGACAAATATTTCTCTTTCTTAAATAAGTTAACCTTAGCCTACTGTAACATTGTCACTTTATAAATTTTTCATCTTATTGCACTTTTTGACTCTTGTAATGACACTTAGCTTACAACACACACACATTGTAGAGCTGTACAAAAATATTTTCTTTCTTTATATTCTTATTCTGTGAGCTTTTATCTATTTTAATTTTTTAAATTTTTATTTTATTTTTTAAAATTTTTTCAAGAATCAAGACACAAACACACACTTTAGCTTGGCCTACACAGGGCCAGGGTCAATATCACTGTGCCCCACCTTCACCTCTTGTCCCACTGGAAGGTCATCTCCTGTGACAACAACGCCTTCTTCAGGATACCTCCTCAAGGACCTGCCTGAGGCTGTCTCACAGTTAATGTTTTTTTGCAAGTAGAAGGAGTGCATTCTAAAATAACGGTAAAAAGTATAGTATAGTAAATGCTAGACAATAAAAATTTTCAAGTCCATTGTAACCTTCTGGAACCACCAAGGTGTATGTGGCCCATCATTGGCCAAAATGTCCTTACGTAGTGCATAATTGTACATAAGTTCTACTCCTGCAAATATCACAAAAACTTGTTCAGAGTTGCTAATTTTTGCCATCTGATGGGGAGAAATTGTATCTCATTTAATTAATTAGCATTTCCCCAATTAGTAGGAAGTTAGGGAATCTTCTTACGTATCTACTGACCATCCGGATTTCCTTTTCTCATGCATTGCCTGCTCACCTCCGTAGGTCATCTTGGGCCACTTTGGGTGCTTGTCATTTTCTTGTTGATTTGTAAGACATCTTTATGCATTTTACATATCAATCTTTGCAGTTATTCGCACTACAGATATTTTTCCAACTCCTAACTTGCCTTTCTCTTGGTTTCGGCATAATGTTGTGCTCCTAGGACATCGTACTACTGCTGTACAGTGTTTTTCATTATTATGAAGTCTAATTTTTCGTGTTTTCCCTTAATGGCTTATGTGTCACATCTCATTGAAGAAGTCATTTTCTTTGTGATGTAGTCGTTACCACTTTTTGTCATTAATGATTTCATCAGCTTTTTGGGCGGTAATTTAGTTGTTCTTTTGCTAGATATTGAGTTTAATGCTTAGTTAATTTTTTATTCTTTCTTTACTTCCAGCAAAAGTTGTTTAGGAGAATTTTGTTTATTTCCATGTGGCAGGGCTTTCTTCCCTTTCTTTTTCCTCTTAGGTTATATTATGTTAATTTTGTTGCATTATAGTCAGAGAACCTGGTCTGTGCTTTTTACGTCTTTCTCGGCGCCTGGAGCTAGATCATGGGATCTCAGCATTTCCTGCCACCCACACAGTAGAAGACTCGAAGTCATGACGGCACGTGTGTGGAGGCTTGCGTGGAGAGAGAGGATCTTACCAGACACAGAGAGAAGTCATACGAAACACACAGTTTCCGCTGCCCGGCATGGAGGAGACCCGCATGTGCATCTGACCTCTTAATTCCCGGGGACCCTGCCTGCTCCAACAGTAACTCAACCTGTGTCTGGAATTTAACTGATCAGCTAGCAAACCGCCCTTTAGCATTCTCTCCCTGTGTACCCACGTTTCGTTCTCCCAGTCCAGTGCCGTCCACGCCAGCCGGCTTTGCCCCCCGCAAGGGAGAGGACGTCACTTGACGGCCGTGTCTGCTGTCTTCGCTGGAAGTTCACTCCCAACTCTGTTCCACGGGGACTGTTGGTCAGTCTTGCTTACGAGACGGGTCGTGTGATAAGCACCACAGTGTGACAGGGTCTAAATAAGCATGAGGCCAGACAGAGAAAATGCCCCAAATGTTAATAATGTGAGCCTTCTTAATTATTCAATTTCCCCAGAGACATCGTAGCCTCATCCGCAAATCCTCCCTCCCTACTGTGAAATGAATGTCCTTAAATGAAGTGTCCCCTCCCCATAACTTCGGAGGAATCAAGGCTCCTCCCCGAGTCACCTCTCCTCGTCTTTCTTCTTCTGCCCACGCGCAGGCCGACCGCCCAGCCACCGCACCCCTGCGGAGCGTGCAGGCCTCCCTCGCCCTGGCCGGAGGCTCCGCGTCGGAAGACGGAGGGAGGAGGCGCAGAGCACATGGTCGCCGTGAGTCATTCTTTGTGTTAGTGCCGTCTCTAGGACACCGTATTTTCCCAAGAAACCCTGAACCCTGCAGAGTGATGTATATCCTGTTGCTTGCTCCATATTTATCGAACATTAATGATGATAAGCAGCTGCTTTCTATGTCTGCCAAGGGATACATTTTCATAATTCTCTTCTGTTTTGAAAAGCAGTTGATTTGCCAGAGGAAGACGTCCAAATGTAAGATAATGGAGCTAAGGTTTCCTCAGCGTCCTAAATGCTACGTGCAAACCTCCCCTGGCTGCCCCCGGTTTAACTCTGTCGGGGTGGCCTCGCCCCAGACCGCACTTCCAGATCCGCGGGCAACACCGACGCCTTCCGAAGACATTGAGAGGGTTACAGTGTGTCCCTGAACCCAGATACCAGCAGTGTCTCCCCGTAACACTCGGGCTCTTTTCCCAGCAGACAGTCTCTTTGTCCTTACTCCTCTTCCAAACACACACACATGCGTGCTGCACCAGCACACACACCACACACACACAGCACACAAGCACGCATGCATCGCACATACGTGCACACACCACACACATACTGTACATGCTCACATGTACACACACTCCACAGGCAACGCACACGTACACACACTTTGCACACGTGCCACATGCACAGCACACACTTCACAAACACATAGGCACACACAGCACACAGGCACACACACAGCACACGCACACACATGTTCTCGCCAGCGTTCCGGCTGTCCAGGCCCCCACACCTGCCCCACACGCGAGGCCCAACCCTCCCCGCTTTCAGTCTCAGGCAGGAACACAAAGCTCTGGCAGCTATCAGGGTGCGGAATCACACCCTGGGTGGTGATCAGGGTCCAATCACCTCTCAAAGATCCACGCATCCGGTACGTTGCATCTGCGAGCTTCAGCAAAGCCCGACGTACTTTCCTCCAGCCCAGCTTCGGGGCCGAGCACTGGACGCCGTGGTTAATAGTATAAAAGGGCATGTAACTCGAACATCCGTGTCACCAAACGTGGAAATCCCGCTCAGT
>CAUYSK010039673.1:0-72904 GCA_963575035.1 Avahi laniger | reverse complement strand
TCTACTAAAAATAGAAAGAAATTATCTGGACAACTAAAAATATATAGAAAAAATTAGCCGGGCATGGTGGCGCATGCCTGTAGTCCCAGCTACTCGGGAGGCTGAGGCAGGAGGATCGCGTGAGCCCAGGAGTTTGAGGTTGCTGTGAGCTAGGCTGACGCCACGGCACTCTACCCCAGGCAACAGAGTGAGACTCTGTCTCAAAAAAAAAAAAAAAAAAACAAAAAAAAAAACAGCAAATAGCCAGGGTTGCAGCAGTTCTTCTTAGATATACCTTGAAAAGTCTGAAGAGCATCCATCAGAATTTCCCTGATGCTCCTTTAAAGGAGTCAGTTAGAAGGTGGTGCCAATTGAGAGGAGCCTGGAAGATAGTGTCTGGATCAAGCCATGCCCAAGCCATTCCTCCCAGGGAAGTTCAGAAAAATGAACCAAGGGCCAGGCGCAGTGGCTCACACCTGTAATCCTAGCACTCTGGGAAGCCGAGGCAGGAGCATCTGTTGAGCTCAGGAGTTCAAGACCAGCCTGAGCAAGAGCAACACCCCGTCTCCACTAAATATAGAAAAAATTCACTGAGCGTGGTGGCACACGCCTATAGTTCCAGCTACTTAGGAGGCTGAGACAGGAGCATCACCTGAGCCCAGGAGTTTGAGGTTGCTGTGAGTTAGGCTGATGCGATGGCACTCTAGCCTGAGTGACAGAACAAGACTCTGTCTCAAAAAAAAAAAAAGAAAGAAAGAAAGAAAGAAAAATGAACCAATTAGTTTTGGGGCTTTTGGTGGTGAGGAGTGGTTTTTTAAATTTTATTTGCTTTAGCCCGTTTGGGTGCAAGTTTCTTTCACCTGTAAACAAAATAATTCCAACTTAAACAGTATCCCTTGAGGTCAGTATTGTATCAAATAGGAGAGCCAGTTGTCTAGTAGAAGTTGAACAGCTCCTTGTTACCCACAAACCACATTTCTGAAGGTTCTTCCCTGCTCAAGAATATTCGATGACTCCCACTTTTTAACAAACTAAATATAAACACTTTGGCTTGGTATTCAAGCCTTATCATCACGTGGCTCTAACCTCTCTTGAGTCCTATTTCATACTCCTCTCTGCACAGGTTGAATCTCCCAGCCAAAACCATCAGCTCTTATCATTCCAAATACATCCTGCACTTTCCAGCCTCCATGTGTCTCCTCTACCTGGAATGCCCCTACCACCACATATCTGCCTGCCAAAATACTATCCTTCCAGAAGGCTTTTAAATACAAGAGAGCATTCAAAATATATACGTTCCATATATTAAAAGAATTGACAAATTTGAAGAAAATACTTGCAACATTAAAAACTAAAGGATTGCGCATAACTAGCAACCAAATCTTAGTTTCTCATACCATTCTCCAATTTAAAATGCCTTCTTGGAACTATTCACAATAGCCAAGATATGGACTCAACCTGAATGTCCCTCAACGAATGAATGGATAAAGAAAATGTGGTATATAAATGCAATGGAATACTATTCAGCCATAAAAAAGAATGGAATCCTGCCATTTGCAGTACCATGGATGAGCCTGGAGAATATTAGGTTAAATTAAATAAGCCGTGCACAGAAGAAGGGCAAATACCACGTGATCTCACTCCCACATGGAATCTAAAAAGTTGTTCTCATAGAAGTAGAGAGTAGAATAGTGGTTACCAGAGGACGGGGAGGGGTTGGAAGTGGGGAGGAATGTTCAGAGATTGACCACTAGGATGACGATAATCAAAGATATAGATAATAACAACTGTTGGCAAGGATGTGGAGAAACTGGAACCCTCATACACTTCTGGGGGCAATGTAAAATGTGCAACTGCTTTGGAAAACGGTCTGGCAGTTCCTAAAAACGTTAAACATAGTTACCATACAACCAGCGAGTCCACTCTTAGGTATATACCCAAGATAAATGAAAATATGTCTACACAAAAAATTGTATACAAATGTTTGTAGTAACGTTAGTAATAATAGTCAAAAAGTGGAAACAACACAAATGCCCATCAATGTATGAATAGATAAATACGGTGTATCTATATAATGAAATATTACTCAGCAATAAAGAGAAACAAAGTACTGATTCATGCTATAACATAAAGGAAGCTTAATAATGTTATGCTAAGTGAAAGAAGATAGTCGCAAAAGACCACACGCTATATGATTACATTTATGTGAAATGTTCAGAACAAGGAGAGCCGTAGAGACAGAAAGTAGATTAGTGGTTGCTTAGGACTGGGGTGGTTGAAAGGAAATGAGGGGAGACTGCTAAAGAGTGTGGGGTTTCTTTTGAGGGTGATTAAAATGTTATAAAATTGATTGTGGTGATGGTTGCACAACTCTGTGACTATACTAAAAACCAATTAATTTTACACTTTAAATGGGTGGGTGAGTTGTGTGGCATGTGGATATATTTCAACAAAGCTGTTATTTAAAACAATAAATATCCATGAGTGCATACCAATCTAATATGATCGAATCACTAAACAAATGAGGGAGACACCCACACAGAAGAATTCCAAACAACTTATGCAAATACCCTGCCCTCACGGAGGTCGATCATAACGCCACACTACTTAAATGTAGGCTGCACACGGTAACTTCCTTCAAGGAGGTCAGTATGGAAAGGGGGAGAAGGGACAGTAACTTTAGTGGAGAAACCTGACAAACACTGCCTCAGCCAGGTGATCAAGGTCAGCAGCAACAGTGACAAGTCACATTGACAGTGCCGTTGGCTCGCCCTACGTGTGGGTTCTGCATCCACGGGTTCAACCAAACTTCGGCCAAAAATATTCAGGGTACATATATTCAGGGCAATCAGAATCTATGTCTCCTGAAGAAAGAAGTTCAAAATAAACCCAATAAAAATACAAATAAAAAACAATACAGTATAACAACTATTTATATTGCACTTATATTATAATAGGTACTATAAGTAATCTAGAGATGACTTAAAATATAGGGGAGGATATGATAAGGTATATGCAAATACTACACTATTTTATATAAAGAACTTGAGCGCCCTTGGATTTTGGTATCTGCAGGGGTCCTGAAACCAATCCCTCACAGACAAGGAGAGACTACTGTATACACCTTTGATATGACATGATAAAAATGGCACCCAATCCCTGTGGTCCTCCTCCCAAAAACTCATCACCCTAGTTTAATAATGAGAAAAACATCAGATAAATCCCATTTGAAGGACATTCTGCAAAATATGACCAGTACTCCTCAAAACTGTCAAGGTCAGCCAGGCGTGGTGGCTCACACCTGTAATCCTAGCACTCTGGGAGGCCGAGGCGGGAGGATCACTTGAGCTCAGGAGTTCGAGACCAGCCTGAGCAAGAGCAAGATCCCTATCTCTACTACAAATAGAAGGAAATTAGCCCAACAACTAAAAATAGAAAAAATTAGCCAGGCACAGTGCCATGTGCCTGTAGTCCCAGCTACCCAGGAGGCTGAAGCAGGAGGATCTCTTGAGCCCAAGAGTCTGAGGTTGCTGTGAGCTAGGCTGATGCCACGGCACTCTAGCCCGGGCAATACAGTGAGACCCTGTCTAAAAAAAAAACAAAACACTGTCAAGGTCATCAAAAACAAGGAAAGTCTGAGAAATGTTCACAGTCAAGGGGAACCAAAGGAAGCGTAACAACTAAATGTAAGGTGGTATCCTGGATGGGGCCCTAGAACACAGGAAGGACAATAGACTGCGGTCCCCAACCCCCAGGCCATGGCCTGTCAGGAACAGGACCGCACAGCAGGAGGTGAGCAGTGGCAATCAAGTGAAGCTTCATCTGCATTTACAGCCGCTCCCCATTGCTCACCAGCCCCACCCCCAACCCCACCCCCACGCTGGTCTGTAGAAAAATTGCCTTCCATGAAACTGGTCCCTGGTGCCAAAAAAGTTGGGGGACTGCTGAAATTAAGGAAAACTAAGAAAATCTGATTAACCTATGGACTGTAGTTAATAATAATATATCAATATTGGTTCATCAATTGTAACAAATGTATATACTAATGTAAGATGTTGATAACCGGGGAAACTGGGTGTGGGGTATATGGGAGCTCTGTACTATCCTCCCATTGTTTCTGTAAATCTAAAACTATATGTTCTAAAATATAAAGTTCCTTTCCAGTTTTACTGAGGTATAATAGACAAATAAAATTGTATATATTTAAGGTGTACAATGAGATGTTTTTATGTACATATATATTATGAAATTATTAACGCAATAAATCTAATTAATATCCATCACCTCACATAGTTACCTCTGTGTGTATGTGTGCATGGTAAAAATACTTAAGATTGACTGTTAGCAAATTTCAAGTATACAACGAATTAATTAGCTAATTATAGTCGCCATGCTGTATATTAGATGTCCAGAAGTTACTCATAACTGAAACTTTGTACCCTTTGAACAACATCTCCCCATTTCCCACATCCTCCAACATCTGGTAACCACCCTTCTACTCTCTGTTTCTATGAGTTCGACTCTTTTAGATTTCACATGTGAGATCATGCAGTATTTGTCTTTCTGTGGCTGACTTATTTCACTCAGTATAAAATATAAGGTTTACTAAAAAAAAAAAAAAACAAAAAAAGGACCAATTCTCACCATAAAGAAAGTTTTTACAGATCAACATAAAAATATACAATGAGCAAACATTTAAGGAAAAAAAGGACAAAGGAAATAAATGAGTAGTTTACAAAAGTAGAAACACAAATGACCAATAAACATGAAAAAATGTTCAACTTTTCTTATAAGAGATGAAAATTAAAACAATGAGAGACCTAGGTGGTCAAAATTTTGAAAGTTTGTTCATTTCAGTGTGAGCAAAGTTGTGGGGAAACTTGCATGTCACACATCACTGAACATAACATAAAATGGTACAATTTCTTTGGCAATTAGGTTGTCAGTATTTTTTACAACGTTCACATGTTTTTCCCTGCAATTTCACTTTAAAGAATATATCCAACCATTATCTTTGCACAAGTGTGCACAGATATAGGTTCATGGATGTTCACTGCAGAAATGTTTGCAGTATCAAAATATTCAAAATACCCTAAAAGACCATCAGTAGAGAGCCAGGCATGGTGGTGCACACCGGTACTCCCAACTACTCGGGAGGCTGAGGAAGGAGGACTGCTTGAGCCCAAGAGTTTGAGGCCAGCCTGGACAACATGGAGAGACCCCATCTCTAAAAAATAATAATAATAGTAATAAAATAAAAGCTTCTAAGAAAAAAAGATCAGTAGAGATTTGGTAAAGAAATTATGGTTCAAACTTACAATGGAATACTCTATTGCCCATAAAAAGAACATTACCAGAGCACCCTGTACCATTTCTCAGTTACTCACACCTTAGCTTCTACCCTCCATCAGCTCCCTCTCCTAGACTCTGAGCCCCTACCGTCAGAAACTGGGCAGAGCACAACATGGGCCCTCAGACATAACGGGAATGCTGAAAAATCATACATATTGAACAAGTTGAGCTCATGACTCCAGTCAAATTCTAATTTAGTTTTTGGTACTTTGCAAAGAGTTTGGAGGAGAGTCCAAAGGAAGATGGCTGTTCTGGAAGATTAAATGGACCTTCCCGTTGTTTTTGTTAACCAATAACCATTCACTATCCTCTCCCCCACTCAAAGTTGTATGGTTTGGAGAGAGCTGACCCTAGCCCCAAGTCCATGGATGGGCACATGACCCAGCCTGGCCAATCAGAGCTTTCCATCCCCCTGACCACAGTGACTGGCCCAAGGATGGGCATGTGACCAAGGTCAGGCCAATGAGATGACATCAAGAAAGTTGGGCTGGAACCACAGGGAAAAGGAAGCTCTCTTTACCTCCACAAGGACTAAAACTGGAACAGAGGAAAGCAGAGGGTAAAGAGACCAGGGCACTATTTGGTGGCATTATTTGAGTTCCTGAATCCAGTTGTTCCTGAAACATGAAGAGTTCCTGGAGTTTTCAGTTCAGTGAGCTAATAAATTCTCTTTTTCTTTTAAGCCAGTTTGCATTGATTTCTACAAGTTGGAAGTGAAAGAATCCTGGGAAAGGAAACTGATTCAGGGTGAAGTCCTGTACCCAGAGCCAAGGCTGCCCGTGTCTGGAGCATGATATGGGCTCAGAGGGTATTTCGCCCTCAGGAGTGCTCCCTGCCAGGCTGCCCGACCACTCAAGTCACATCTTCAGGACCTTCTCAGACAGATGTGCTTTTACCTGGGGGTAAGGGGTGACCCAAAACCCACTGAGGGCACTAACAACATTTCATACATCATCAGGTCCAGCCTAAGGAGCAACCCAGCCAGACAATGCCAGGGACAAGATTTGGGGGGATGAGTCAAAGCAGGTATCTAAGCTCTACCTTTTAAAACTCTTCCTATTTCTTCCTCCGTGAAGTGAGGGAGCTGATCTGGAAGGTTCTAGGGTCCTGGGGTGGTGCCTCATTTCAAGGAAGAGGGCACTAAGTAACTACCCATCTCCCACCAGTTCTTCAAAAGTAAAATAACTCTATTTTTATCTGTTTTATATACTGGAGTTTCATTTGAAGAGTGGTTCCACTGCTAAATAATCAGCTTGAAAGCCTGTTGACCTCTCCTGTTCTGACATGCTGGGATTTTCTGACAATGTGAACTCGATGTGTGGCCAGGCCCAGTGGGACCACCTAGGAAATGAGAAGCAAAACAGAGTCACAGTTAAGCCCCTGAGCAAGACCTAGGTTCAAACCTTGATTCTGCCATGTGCTTGCTGGGTGACCCTGATGAATCATTTTCCCTCTCTGATCCTCAGTTTCCTCATCTGCAAAATGGGGGTGCTAATTCCTTCCTCTGAGTACCTGAAGAGTGTGTCAATGTCTGAATCTTGATTCCTAAGAGCCCTAGGAAGTGCTCAGGAAACCTAACATTGCTATCATTGATGGTGTTATTATTCGTATTCAGGCTGCAGAAAGCACCCGGTGACATGTATCCAGGAATGTAACTTCAGAGTCGCCTTCTGACCCTGGGTGTCGGCGGGATGGTTTGGGATGGTGAGGGGTCCCAGCCCAACATACTCCTTTGAATCTTGGAGTCCCCTGCGGTCCCGGGTGGACTGAGCAGGCTGCCTAGCGCTCTAAGTCCTGCCAAGCAGAGGTCAGGCCCTTAGCTGAAGCGGTGCTGAACATTCGGGCAGCTGGACACCGGGACAAGCGTTCCAGGGGCCCAGCCCAGGTGACTTGGCTGCGATGCGTCTGAAACCCTCTCAGCCTGCAGTTTGGTAACCTGACACTGCAGGCTCTGATTTCCCAGCCCAGGCGGCACTGCGGTAGGGGAAGGGGCAACTACACAGGGACCCCTTCCCCTTCCCTTCCCTCCTAGGCCCCCTTCCCTAAGTCGCCATCCCCAAAGTGCCCACCCCCAGGGACCCTGCGTTGGTGTGCTGAGGCATCTCGTTGAACACGGGAGTTGGGGGTGTAGCTTGTGCCCTCTCGGGGCCTAAGTCGAGGGCCCGACCGTGGGTAGCAGAAGGAATGGAGGTAGACGGGGGACCCCCAGTGCACAAATGGGAAAGCTGAGGTTGGGGGGAAAGGGAAGGAGAGCAACTCCGCCGGTGTGCCTGCGGAAGGACGACAGGCTCTTTCGGAAGCCTGACGTCTCGGACAGGGTCCGGGTCCCAGCGCCAACCTCTCTGGAGAGCCGCAAAGACCGGCGCGGGGACGCCGGGTGGTTATGACCAGGCAGCCCGGCGCCTCTCCGCAAACCCAGCCCCGCAAGCTCAGCTCGGGAAGAAACTTTGGGCCAGCGCCCCCGCTCCTTCCCGCGCCGGGCGGGCCTCGGGATGCAGCGCGCGCGGGTTCGCGTCCGCACCAGGCCCCGCGGCCGCCCGGTGCCCACTCACCAGCGCACCAGCTGCCAGCGCTTCTCCCCCGGCGCCCGGCGGCCCGCCATGCCTCGCCGTCCGGCCGCTCCCCGCCTGCTGCCGCAGGGCCAGTGCCGAGGGCGCGCTCGCTGTCGCGGGGCGCGGGGCCGGGCGGGCGGGGCGGACGCGCGGCTCGGGCAGTGCCCGGGCGGTGAGGAGGGTGCGGCCGCCGGCCCCGCCCCTGGAGCTCGCCGGGCTGGGTCACCGCGCTCCGCAGCAGCGGGTGGGACCGCAGCCTCCTCTCCACGTCCTTCCCCCGCGCCGAAGTGCAGGGTTTCGCGGGAGCACTAGTAGAGGAGTCAGGCTGGCAAGTCTTACTGAGAGGGAAATTTGACTTGCAGAGTGACGAGGCGATTCATTTAATCCTTCGGTGCCTTACCCACTTACAAACCTATTCTAGGCCTGGTGAGATGGCTCACGCCTGTAATCCTAGTACTCTGGGAGGCCGAGGCGGGAGGATCGCTTGAGGCCAGGAGTTCCAGACCAGCCTGGCCAACATGAGCGAGACCCTGTCTCTACCAAAAAACTGAAAAAATTGAGCCGGGCGTGTCGGCGCGCACCTGTAGTCCCAGCCACTCGGGAGACTGAGGCAGGAGGATCGCTTGAGCCCGGGAGTTGGAGCCTGGGCAACAGAGCGAGACCCTGTCTTTAAATAATAATAACAACACCTGTGTTCTACCTACCCAGAAAGTTAACCATAAAAAATATTACACTACTCTAAACACCTAAAATAAAAACTGATGTGCCCTATGAATGACTATTTAAAGTGACAGTAATTAAAACAGTATGACATTAGCTTAGCACGCTGCCCAGCCCTAGGACCAGCTCCACCCAGACCTTCAACCGACCTTCCACCCCAGTCTGCTCATGCCTGGAGTGGAGCAGAGACCAGCCTGGCCCACAGCATCGTGGGAGCAAGCGTCCCAAGCCTGGTTTGAAGGAGTTGAGTTTTGAAAACATTTCTCAATATAAAGGTTGTCCACATATTGCACGATGACCTCCCAATTTACCTGTCTCCCATATCAGGAAAATCTGCATCCTTTGCAGGAGGGAAACTTATGCAGAGAGAGGAACAAACCGAATTCCCAGCATGGAGATCCTGGGAGCTTAACTTCCTTGTGGGCCCATGCCCAGGAGCCCTGGAAGAGCTTCCAGAGGAATGGAAATGCTACTGACATCTGTCATTCTATCCATCGGTGCCCTCTCTAGTATTCAACAAAAATGAAGGTTACATAAATCCTAAGGATCCCCGCCTGGGCTTTCCACTAGGTCTCACCTGAAGAAGTGACAGGAAGCAAGTGGGGATGAGCAATGTAACCAACACGGAGGCACCCTGCGAAGGAGAGGGGGGGAAACAGAGGTACAGGAGGTAGGCTGGCAGCTCACTTTTGACCCTTAAATGGAGTGTCTAGCTTGAAGCTAGCAATTCCCTTTCAGCATCCTTTGTTTAAACTTCCCAAACAGAATTAACATAGAGACCAAGGTAACAGAATAGAAGGTCTGGAAACATCCCCTGCACCGCTCCCCCTGTCCCCTCATGTGTGTGTATCTGTGTGTGCGTGTGTGTGTGTATGTAACATACATGTTTCAAATTGACCAAGAAACAGTGATGGGACAATTAGTCAATCATTTACAGGGTGAGGGGAAGCAAGGTCTCTATTTTATATCACAAAATATATTTCTGATGCATTATAAATGTAAGTGTATAAATACATATAAAGGACTAGAAAAATATACAGGTAAGTACTGTCATATATTACAGTGAGGGTAGATTTTTTTAAAGCATGATATTGATGACAGAGGCCATAAAAAGGAAGAGATTAATGGATTTGACTAAAATATAAATGTTTAATATTTGCACATCGCAAAAACACAATAAGCAAAATTAAAAGATAAATGTCAGCTGGGCATAGTGGCACCCACCTATACTCCCAAGTACTCAAGAGGCTGAAGCAAGAGGATTTCTTGAGCCCAAAAGTTTGAGGTTGCTGTAAGCTAGGCTGACGCCATGGCTTCTAGCCTGGGTGACAGAGCAAGACTCTGTCTCAAATAAATAAATAAATAAATAAATAAATTTAAAAAATTTTTTAAAGTTACAATACAATGAAGTAAATAAAAAAAAGTCAGATAGTCATGCCATGGAAACAATGTAAATCACCATGTGTCTGAAAATGCTACAAGACAATACACAAAAATAATACTAGTTGCATTAGGACAGTAGGATTATAGGAATATTTTTGCTACTGTATTTACAAACCTTCCTGAAGAGTAATTCTAATACTTTTCTAATAAATCATAATATTAAATATAACTGGATGTAGGAAGCTCTACAAAATGTAGAGCATCATGTATAACAAGGCAATGTAAAGTTAGAGGATACAAGAAAAAGAAGAAATAAAATAAAATAAAAAAATTAAGTTATGAGAAAATAAAGGAAAAAAGTGGCCACAGTTAAGTCATATCACCAAAGATTTTGGGAGCCAGTTGCCCAAGATTATGGAAACTGATCTGAAATGGAGGCATTCTGGGCACAGGCAGTGGAACCCCTGATAATCCTTTAAACGATACCTGTCATGTGAGCTCGCTAGCCCTCTGCCCTAGATGGCGGAGTATGTGGGCAGGGTTGAGGCAGAAGATATATATCTGAGGCCAAATTGTGGCCTAGTACACACACACATGCACACACACGCACACATTCCTTATCTTCTGTTGCAATGCTAGTGGTTTAGGAATGAGCAAAGACTCTGAAAGTCAGAGCTGAGATTTTTAAGGGACCATTTTGTCCAATTCAGGCATTTCACCACCGAGGAGAGTATAGTCTTGTCCCAGTTTGATCTTTCGTTCAGAAGATGAGCTGGCTTTGAGTCTTAACCACAGTGCTCTCCAGCTTGCCTCTCCAGTCCCAGAGCTCCCCACACACTATCCCTCCAGCCACAGAATCCCAAGGGACTCAGATTGGGTGGTCTTTTGGGGCCCCAAGCTAAGCTAAGGAGGCCAGGACAGCATGGCCAAAGTCTACAAAGGAAAGAGGCCACCACCGTAACGCTGTAGGATGGATGGAGAGGGGATCTTAGTGCCCACCAACGCTGGAGCATTCAGTGGGCAGCAGCCTGGCAGGGAACAGCAAATACAGCCCATTCTGGTGAGAAAGGTTATGCCAGGTATCTCATCCCTGCAGACCTGTCCCCATTTTTCTCGGTCCTATTTGTACCTTGGGAAGCCAACCCATACAAGCAGTATCAATGGACTCCCTCAACTTCTGCCTTCTGGTTGGGAGAGTGGAGGAAACACCAGCAGGGGATTGGAAGGAGTCAGGAGGGGAGTGAGGTTGGCGTATTTATTCTTCAACTCCCTCCCTGCCAGGTTAAGTCCCTTTAAGGAAAGTCACGGCTTTTGCCAGGCAGCCCTCAGAGCTAACCTTTCTGCGTGCCCATAACTGCCCACTTCACTTACCCCTCCAGGCATAAGGACGGTAACAGCTCAGCTTCCTTACTTACCCATGGTGCTACCCTACCTCTTCAACTCTGCCCGAAGCTTTGTAAATAGTCCCTTAATCCTTTTCAAATGATCCATTTTAAATGTGTCATCTGTTCCCTGCCAGGATGCTGACTGGTACAGAACTGTAACCCAAACCAAACTCAGAAAGTCAGAATTCCCGGCTGTCAATAGAGATGCAGGAACTTCTAGGCCTTCTCTACCATCGACACCTCATTCTCTGAGCTGGCATTCGAGGCCTTGCACACTTTGGTCCTCACCTTCCCCTAAAGCTCATAACCAATGCAGGTGCCTTCAGCCATAGCGGGATCATTTCCTCCCCAGGAGGCCTGATGATGTCATGGTTACAACCTGACCTCTGGCTTAGGCGAGACTAGAGTTTGAATCTTGGCTCTGCTGTTTCCAAACTGTGTGATGTTAAATTTAACCTCTTGAGCCTCATTTTCTCCACCTGAAAATAGGAATAAATCTTTCCAATGGGATTTCTCTGAAGTTTAAGTGAGGTTATGTGGGTAAAGTGCTGAGCTCAAAATAGAGGCTACATATGAGGCAAGAGGTATACTTTTCATACACTTTAGTTTTCTTTTACTTTGATCCAAGTTTACTTTTGAAAATAGAGAAATGATTTTTTAAACAATATTTAGTAAATTGCCTGGCACATATAAAGTGCTTAATAAATGTTCATTATTATTATCAATGTCATCATCTCTGAGGTCCCATTTCATGATATGTCTCTGGTCTCTCCGCAACCTCAGGTACAGTGCTGGGCAGTCATCTTTGCCCAATATTGCTCTGGGTATTGACTGATTGATTGCTAAAACTCCTCCAAGGAGGTGGCCCTAAGAATCCTGGCCCCCAAGTCCAGGCCCTAGCTCTGCCTTCGCATGGCAACCTCTCAGCTCTGCTAGCTGAGTCACTTTCACTTGTTCCTTCGGGCAGTTGTCCCTGCTGCTCGTTGTTTCATATATGAATATTTTCCAGGAAAATATGTTGAAAATTTCCTGAGGGCAGCTTTAGAGGCCTTTCATGCCCAGCTAGGAGCTTGGTCAGGTGCAGGACTCAGCAAGAAGCACTTTTTGTGGCAAAGCTGGAGTCCCCCATGAACAGGCAGGGCCACCCCTCAGACAGATGTCTGGGACCATTTGTTTTAGCTGGTGAGAAGCTAAAGCAAATAGTTCCTCCCAGATTCAGATCAAGGAGAAAAACATTTCGGACTTGGTCATAACGATCTCATCCACATGTGTTTTACAAAACCACTTCACTTGTACCGTATGACACCCTCACAAGGACCTGTTGGCAGAATAGACATTACTCTTCCCATTTTACTGAGAAGGAACCAGTGCTCCGAGAGGCTAAGATTTGCCCAGAATTACCCAGCTAGTAAGTGACATAGCAGAGATTGAGCCACAGTTTTCAGGCTCCTTCATACCACATGTCTTTTGGAGGCACAAAATATACCTTTCATCCTTCTTGTTGATATCTCACGAAATTGAGGGGCTACGGATGGTTCATCTGAACTCCTGTCGCTGCTGACATGCCCCTGACATGCAGGGCAAGGAATTGCACAGCCCAGGAATACCACCCTTTAGAAGGGACAGCAAGCGACTAGGAAGCCCGGCTCGTCTGGCCTTTCTGCTCCTCTCCCAGGGATTTCCTCAGGCACGATGAAGAGGAGCCACCCACAGTGCAGCTCAAAGCTAGAGCTCCTACAAGGTGGGATTCGACAGGCCTTTGAGCAAAATATGAACTCCATTGCCTGTCAATCCACCTAAGAGAGTAATTCCTTCAACTCTTTGAGGCTTCAAATCTGCCAGGAACAGATGAAGCTTTTATTTGTTGACACCCAAGTCCAGCTAAGCCTTGGAAATTGACTGGGGAGTACAGGGAGGAAAAGGACCTATAGAGAGGCAGAGTGCCCTTGAGGTCTCCCCAAGGCTCTCACAGCAGATGTGGGTCTAACAGTTCTGGAGACAACAGTAGACGATTTCTCTGAAAATTTGGCCCAGAAGGAAAGGCCAGGGAGTATTTGGCTGGCAATGGAGTGGGAAAAGCCAGAGCAGCCCTTTGGTCTGAGTCCACTCAGCCTGCTCCTCCAATCTCTCCAGGCAGGGATGAGGATGATTTACCCAGAGGGAGCGCTGAGCCACCTACTGCTCACACAGTGCTACCTGGTCCCTTGTCATGAGCACAAAGGCCAAAGGAGCACTCGGCACTGTTGTAAACACTTTACATGTATTAATTCATTTAATGCTCACAACAACCCACAAATTTTATGAGCTGCATAGATCATCATTATCTCCATTTCGCAGATGAGGAGGTCAAGCCCCAGGGAGGAGGAAGATACCGGTGTAGCCAGAATTATAAGCCATGCAGTGAGACTGCAAAAGTCTCCCATGTGCAGTGAAAATGGAGCAATACCAGTGCCTTACACTTGTTCCGAACTTCAGAGTTTATAAAGGATCTTCCCTTGGGACCCTCACATAGGGGGAAATATGGTGTCTTATCAACTGGGGCCCAGAGAGGTGATGCGACTCACCCAAGGTCGCACAGCTAGTGAGAGGTCTGGGGCTGCTTTGCTGCCACCTAGACTCAGGACAGATTTCCAGACCCCTGGTTTTCTCGCCCTCCACCCTGCTCTTCCTTGGGCGGGTGCAAGCACCATCTCTCCTTCCTATGCCAGGGCGGGCGAGGGGCGGAGCGGATCGCGGCCTGACGGCCTGGGCGCTGTCCGCGGTGCTGATCTGCCGCCGCGCCCTTGCTCGCCAAGTCGCCGGCGGGTTTCCCGTGTTCCCCTTCCAGCTCCCAGCCAAAGGAAGCTCTGCGAGTCCGCCTGCCCGCCGGGGTCCTTGGGCCCGGCTCCCGGGGCTCTCGGGGCTCCCAGGGTTCCCCCTCCCCCGATCGCGCGCCGCCAGCCTCCCCTCCCCCCGGCCCGCCCCGCCCACGGCCCCTCCCCGCCTGTCTCAGGTCCCTCCCCTCCCCCCTCGTATCTCCCGCCCCCCCGTCCCCCTCCGGCTCGTTCGCCAGTTCCGGTCACGTTGCTGGGTGTTTACGCCTCGAGTCCGCCCCAGACCCCCCACCTCGGCGCCCCACAGCCCCCCGGAGCCCCGGCCCGACCGCCCCGCAGCCTCGCAGCAGCTGATGGCGCCGCAGCCGGGGCGGGCGCTGCGGAACCCCGGGCGCAGCTAGCGCGGGGGGAAGAGCGCCTCCCCCACCCAGCCCGGCCCAGACCCAGGGCCCCGCCGGCCGGTCGCTCCCTCCGGTCCCGAAGGTGAGGAGGCCGGTCGGTGGGCGTGGGGGGGTGGGAGCCGGGGTGGCCCCGGGTGGCGAGCAGCGCGGCCGAGCTCCAGCTCCCCCGGGAGGGCTGGCGCGGGGCCGGGCACCGCAGCGCGCGGGAGGCGGACAGGACTCGCGGCGGGCTGCTGGCAGAAGTTGTCCTCCAGCGCCCAGACCTGGACCCTTCCTGGTGCTGGCGGGGAGTCCAGAGCGGCCCGAGGTCGAGCCCCCGCCACCTCCTACCAGACACACCTTTCTTTACGCCTGCCTTCTGGTACCTCTCGTTCCTGTCCTCCGTAGTCGCCACATCCCCACCACCGCTGCCTTCTCTGGGAGTCATGCTCGAGTCATAATCAGGGCAGAACATCAAGACTGAAGCGGGTGGGGGGCTGTAGTTTCCCCATACAGCCCACTCCCGTGTGACTGGATCCTCAGCTTTGCTGAGGCTGGGGTCCTGGGATCTTCAGTGGAGGGGGCGTCAGAGTTGAGGGGTGTTGGGGGAGGAGGGGCCCTAGAGTGGAGAGGAACACAAGGTCCCCGGGGAACGTGGCTCCACCACTGGGCAAGCAGCCCCACCTTGTAGACAGAGTAACAGACATTTGTCAAAAGGCTGAATCTTCGTTCCAGACTCAAGTCCCCAGGAGAGCCAAGGACTTTGGGGGAAGGAGGCAGGGTAATTATTTTTTTAATACATGTACTTATTTGTCTTGCTGATTCCCAGTACGACTCAAATTATTCTCCCTGTTTCACCAACATCCATGGTGTACCTGTTCCTTGCAAGGGATTCCCTGAGACAAAGCCTTGCCCTCAGGAAGCTGTGACTTAGAGCAGAAGCCAGGTGCATGCACCGCCCCCCCACACACACACACAGAACGAAGAGAGATTATATGGCAGAATGTGGTGCTAGCTGCCACCCCATTCCAACAAATTGCCTGAGGGACACAGAGGAGGGAAAGAGTCATTCCACCTTGGTGGGGGATCAGGGGAGCCTTCATGGGAAAGGTAACATCGGAGAAGGGCCCTGAAGGATGGGTCAGCTTTCAAGAGGCAGAGATGGGGTGAGGGATACTAAGGGAGGGGATGTCTGTGACTACAGGGAGAGTTTATCATGAGAACAGCAAGAGGTAGAATCCAAAAGAGGAGGAGGTCAGCCTGCAGATGTGGACTGCGTTTAGAAAGTGCTGCAAATGCCAAGGTGAGCACCCAGTGGGGAGCTCCCACTTGCCAGGCACTGTCGTGCATATTGGGCAAACCACTCTGCCTCTATGAGCCTCTGTTTCCTTGCCCATGGAGTAGACATACTAACAGAACCTTCAGTGTAGGGTTGTCGTCAAGATAAATGAGTTAATATATGTAAAATGCTAAGAACAGTGCCAGTCACTTATTGTTACTATTAAGTATTGTCACCTGTGCCTTGATGCCATGTCCAAGAAAGGCTTCTTGAGTTCCTGCTCTCCTACTGCCCCAGGCTCTGAGTCAAGTAGTGAAGAGGAATAATGACTAAGAAAAATAAAGATCCCATTGATTCATTTATTTATTCTTTCATTACTGTGCCTCTCCTATCTAATATACCTGCCCTGGTTATAAGAATGATAAAAATAAGTTTAACATTCTCTTTGAAACAAGAAGCATACATACTTAATGAATTTTAACAAAACACGGGTATTAACTGTTCAGAATGGTGCAGAGATATTTGTTGACTCAATGAATATTTTCAGTCTGAAAAAAGGAAAGAAACACTGAGAATGAAATTGAAACTGGGACAACAGCCTCGGTCAGGGAGTGAGGGGTGGCAGGAGATGCGGACTCCATGCAAAGCAGAAAGCAAGAAGCCTTGGTTCCGGTTCCTGTCCCAGCCACCTCATCTGCCTGCGGGAGAGGCGGGGGCAGCAGAGGCCATGGGGATACTGAGTAGACCAAAGTGGTGCAGAGAAGGCGGGATTTAGACACCCAAGGAAAGAGACACCCAAGTAAAGAGTAGATGATGAAAGTGATTTTCAAATTGTTGGTTAGCAGAAGCCTTTTCTCCAATGAGTTTGTATGCACGAGCCCATCGTATAAAAGAGGGGTTTAATTAAAAAAAAAAAAAAGCAAAGCCTCTAGTCCTGCCTTTGGCCCCAATCCTTTTGGCAATATCTGAGACCCCTCAGCAGAATTGTGATGCTCCGTAGAGCAATATTTGAAAACCACTAACTGAGATGATTTTGAAGGCCCTCCAAGCTTTGAGTACTATGATCCTGTACTTTCTGAGGTTGTTTCAACCCCAAGAGCTGTAGGAACTGAAGAAGGGAGAGAAACACAATTTCCCACTTTCCAGTTGCAGGCAGATAGCTGGGAAGGAACATGGGTCCCCTGAAGCTCCAAAGAGACAAGCAGACAACGAGGTCATTTTCAGGGATCGGGAGCCCAGGCCTCAGAATTTTGCCCAGGTCAGAAGGTTCCTGAGCCTGACACTTTGCCTGTAGTTGGAGACATGAGCACAGAAGGCTTCTCCCACCAATTTTAGCACGGGGAAAAATATTGGTAACCTTCAGACACAGAGAGACATGTCAGAAGTACTTGGAATTAACTCTATAAATTGTGAACCTTGTATTACAGGTCCTTTTTTATTCTTGGTGACAATTCATTTAATGAATATTTTTTCATTAAATTTTCATTAAGCTAGAAAATTAACAAGAAAAAGAACTAGGAGCCCCAGAAGAAGGAGAGAAGCAGAAACACTGCAGGCCCTGAGGTGGTCAGGACAGTGGACAGAGGCGAGGGACCCTCTTCACCAAGCATGTTCACTCACGAGGCCGGGCATCTCGGGCCGGGGGTGGGGAGAAGGTGGAGCTGGTGGCTCTAACCCTTGAGCTGTGGCCACTGGCTTGGACCAAGTCCTCAGGCACAAGCTTCTGAAGCCCAGAGGTTCTGGGGCTGCATTTCTGACGTGAGAACCCGACACTCTCCTGGCTCAGGACTTCTGAATGCTTGCGGCTCCCCAGCCACACAGAGTGGTTATGCCTAGTCCCCTCCTCTGTTCCCTCTCCCACCCTCCCACAAACAAACTAAACAATAACGTCTAAGAAAGAATATTTGCCAAGATCGTTTGTGACCCAAATTTCCGCTCTGAGAAGAGCAGCCTGCCTAGTTGGAAGCAAATCCTCAAGTCCTTCTGGGAAAGCGCGGAAACAGCTGGCTGGCTCAGCCTCTCGTGGCCAGGGTCCAGTCTCCAGGGCTGTGTGGGAAGGGCTTTTACTCTTCAGAAACATTTGCATTTCGGCGGCTGGGAACAGACATTTTCTCTCTTTGTCCTAAGCATGGTCCCACACACCTTCATCCCCCAGGTATACACCCAGCGGACACACACACACACACACACACACGCACGCACGCACGCACGCACTCCTTGAGGCACACATACAGTCTCAGGCACACGTCCGGACACACAAGCACACACATCCCAGCATAGGCACACAATCGCATGGACATATGGCTCACCTATTTTTTCCTGAGCTACACACCAGTATATTTGACTCTCTATTTGACATCTATTTCTCCTTACTTGAGGTCTCTTGGGCATGTCAAACCTCACATGTGTCCATCTTGGTCATACCTCCTCTGCCAATCGGCCCCTCCATCAGTCGACCTCATCCCTACGGATTCACTCACTCGTGCATTCTGCAGTTATTTACTGAGCACGTCCTGTTTGCCAGACACTGCACTAGGTACTAGGGAACGGGAGGAAACCAAACAAAGTCCTCCACCTTATGTTGCTAACAATCAGGCAGGTAAAATGGACAATAAATAAAAATTTAATATAGTCATGCAGTAATGAGTACCTGAAAGAAAAATAATGCAGATCAAGGGAGCAGAGAATGGCAGAAAATTCTATTTTAAATTGGGGGATCAGGCGGGGCATGGTGGCTCACACCTGTGATCCCAGAAATGTGGGAGGCCAAGGCGGGAGGATCACTTAAGCCCAGGAGTTCAAGACTAGCCTGAGCAACATAGCGAGACCTCGTCTCTACAAAAAATATAAAAATTCGCTGGGTGTGGTGCTGTCTCAGTCTCCTGAGTAATCCCAGCTACTCAGGAGGCTGAGGCAGGAGGATCACTTGAGCTCAGGAGTTTGAAGTTGCAGTGAGCTATGATCACACCACTGCACTCTAGCTTAGGCAACAGAGTGAGACCCTGTCTCTAAAAATAAATAAATAATCAGAGAAAGGTACTGAGGAGGTGACATTTGAACAGGGTCCTGAGTTAAGGAAGGGAACTGGCCATGAGGATATCTTGGTGAAGGGCATTCCTGGCAGAGGAGACAGCACATACAAAGTCCCTAAGGCAAGAATGTGCTTGGCAGATTCAGGAAACAGCGAGGCCAGAGTGGCTGGGTTGGAGCCAGCAGTGGGGAGAAGGGTAAGTGAGGGCAGAGAAAGCTGGAGCAGACTGGGTAGGGACTGATAAGAACGTTGGGTTTGGTTTTAGTGTGAGGGGAAGCCATTGGAGGGTTCTGAGTGGGAGACAGGGAGACGTGATCAGAGTTACATTTGCTAAAGGAACTCTGGCTCCTGCGTGGAAAGCAAGGGGCAGGCACAGAAGTAGGAAGCCAGTTAGGAGGCTGCTGCAACGGTACCCGGAGGGACATTGGTGGATTGGACTAGGGGGATGGTGATATAGACAATGAGAAGTGATTGGATTTGGGATATTGTGAAGGTAGAGCAAACCGGGTTTGCAGATGGATTGGCTACAGAATATAAAGAAAGAGGAATCAAAGATGACTCCCAAGTTTTTGGTCTGAACAACTGAGGAGTGCAATTTGTCAAGATGACGAACAGTGGGCAAGAGCAGGTTTGCAGGAGGGAACATGAGAGTTCAGTATTGGGACTTGTAAGTTTGAGGGACCCACTGGACATGCAAATGAGGTAGCCAATCTAGCATTCAGAGAATAGTTATTTTAGGGATCAGCAGCATGTAAATAATATTTACAGCCATGGGATTGGACAAGATCACTTAGGGAGTGATTATAGATAAAGAAGATACCCAAGTGAAAGATTAGGAAATGGAGAAAGATCCAGCAAAAGTATGTTCACTCTTGAGTTGCTCAGGCCAAAAAACTGGGAGACATCCTGGACATCTCCCTCCCCATCACCATCTAATCCATCTCTGAGTGCGGCCAATCATAACTCCAAAATGCACCTGGGACTTCTCTTCCTCTTCACCTCCATCGTCTAGTCTAGGCCACCATCATCTCTCACCTTGACCACTGCTACCTTCTCCCACCTGACCTCCCTGCATCCATTCTGCCAGCTCTAGTCTGTTCTCCCCACCGCAGCCAGAGTGATCTTTTAAAAATGTAAATCATATCATATTCCTCCCCTGCTTGAAATCCTCTAGTAACTTCCAATTCACTTAGTCTTAATCCAAGATTCTTAATGTGCTTTACTATACCCCATGTGATCCTTCCGTTGCTAACCTCCCTTCCTCTGACCCTCCCCCAATACCTTATCCTTGAGCCCTCACTGGCAGTGGCAATGTCTCGGTTCCTCAACAGACCATGCAAAGCACTTAGCACAAAGCTGGACATGTAGTAGGTGCGCTCAGTAAATGTAAGTTATCATTATTACTGCTTAGTTCTTTCCTGCCTCTGGGCCTTCACACATGCTGTTCCCTGTTTGGAATGCTCTTCCCTTTACTATTCTGACTAACTCCTCCCCCTCCTTCAAGTCTGTATTAGTTTTTTATTGCTGTGTAACAAATTACCATAAACTTAGTGATTTAAAACAACACAAATTTATTATTTCACAGTTTCTAAGGGCCAAGAATCTGGCACATTTTAGCTGGGTCCTTTTCTCAGAGTTCCTTTGAATGGCTTGCCCAATTTGGTCAGGACCACCCAGAATGACCTCCCTTTGATTAACTCAAAGTCTACTGATTGAAGACCTTAATTACATCTGTAAAATCCCGTCACCTTTGTAAAAAACCTAATCACAGGAGTGAAACCTGCCATATGCAGAGTCCCACCCACACTCAAGTGGGAGGCACAGTACGGGAGAACTCTGACACCAGACACTGGGATTCTTGGGGACCATCTTAGAATTCCGCCTGCCACAGTGTCTCATCTTCAAAGTCACTTCTTCAAAGAGACCTTTCCTGACCCCAAATCTAAAATAGGTCCTTTGCAAGTAGAGTAAAATCTCAGAAAAATAAAACAAACTAATAGGTCCCACTCTACATTCTTTCACATTATCCTGTAGGTCTCTTCCATGGTACTTATCACAGACGTAGTTCTATATGTATTTGTTTGACACATTATTTTTTTTTTTTTTGAGACAAAGTCTCACTGTGTTGCCCGGGCTAGAATGCTGTGGCGTCATCTTAGCTCACAGCAACCTCAAACTCCTGGGCTCAAGCAATCCTCCTGCCTCAGCCTCCTGAGTGGATGGGACTACAGGCATGAGCCACCATGCCCGGCTAATTTTTTCTATATATTTTTAGTTGCCCAATTAATTTCTTTCTATTTTTAGTAGAGACGGGGTCTTGCTCTTGCTCAGGCTGGTTTCGAACTCCTGAGCTCAATCAATCCGCCCACCTTGGCCTCCCAGAGAGCTAGGATTACAGGCGTGAGCCACCACGCCCGGCTATTGACACATTATTTATTTGTTTACTTGCTTGTTTCTCTCTCTTCGCCCCCTGAGCTCCATGAGAGCAGGGATTTTGTTGTGTTCATCACCATGTCCCTGTGCCCAGCGCAGCACTTGGCAATAATAGACCACTGAATAAATGAATGAAAAAATTAGCAAATCAAGACAGAAATTGGCTGGGCACGGTGGCTCACACCTGTAATCCTAGCACTCTGGGAGGCCGGGGCGGGAGGATCGCTTGAGGTCAGGAGTTTGAGACCAGGTAAGCAAGAGTGAGACCCCGTCACTGCTAAACATAGAAAAAAAGAAAAAGACAGAAATTAACCTACTGGTACATTAAAGGGACAGAGAAGAGGAGGAGGAAGGGATGCAGCAATTGACTGAGCCAGGTCTTGTGCTAAGTGCTTTACATTTCTCATCTCACTGAATCCTCACAGCCACCCCTAGGGCTGTTACTATTCATAGCCCCATTGTATGGGGCGGAGGGGTTGCAAAGGCTTAGAGACTTTGTGCCCAATGTCACACAGCAGGTGACCGAAAGATCCAGGATTCAACCCCCGGACAGTTCCCTTCTCCAGATTCTAAGGGCTTCGTCAGAGAACTGGGACTGCCACCACTTGCTGAGCATATGAACTGGCACAAGTCCCTTTGGCTCTGAGTCTCGGTTTCCGTGTTCCTGAAATGGGGGTGGTCATACCTACTGAAGAGCAGTGGTAGAAGTAAGACCATGTGTATAAAGTTCCTTGAATGTCACGGATGGTCAGGAAATGTGGCCAGTGATCCCCTCAGGCCAAAAGGCTGCCCTTGCTGAAATGAAAGGCCTGTTTGGTTGGAATAGGGGAGTCGGGGGAGTACCAGGGAAGGGGCCCAGAGAGAGGAACCTCTGAGGATGTGAGATTCTCAGGTTGACCGGCTTGACGTGACCCTACAAATGAAAATATGGATCTTCAGAGACTTATATGGAAGCCAGTCTGGAGGGGACCATTTGCTGAATAGAACTGTCCCTCCAGCCGGGCGCTGTTGCTCACACCTGAAATCCTAGCACTTTGGGAAGCCAAGGCGGGAGAATCACTTGAGCTCAGGAGTTCGAGACCAGCCTGAACAAGAGCGAGATTCTGTCTCTACTAAAAATAGAAAAATTATCCGGTCACGGTGGCGCATGCCTGTAGTCCCAGCTACTCAGGAGGCTGAGGCAGGAGGATCGCTTGAGCCTAGGAGTCTGAGGTTGCTGTGAGCTAGGCTGATGCGATGGCACTCTACTCAGGGCAACAGAGTGAGACTTTATCTCAAAAAAAAAAAAAAGAAAAAGAACTGTCCCTCTTACTAGTCTCCCCGTCCTACTTCCCAGGGAATTCCTGGGGCAGAGGGAGGCAGGTCCTTCAAGAGCTTAGGGAGGCCCTAGCAGAGAAGGCAGGAGCTCTGAGTCCTGGGCTGCAGTTCGCCCTCTGCCTCTGCCTGTCCAAGATGCTGCTCACCACAGAAGAGACTCACTGGGAAGGGGGCAGAGCCCGGTGGAGAGCTGGAAAGCCGGGCCATCATTAGAATTCAGGGGTGCACACCTCCCCGTCCCATCATAGTGACTTAAGTTTCCACCATGGGAGTCACTGCCTAGGTCTCCTTTTCACCCTTATTCCTCTTTTAAAAAGGAGCTCTACTACCTGCCTTCAGCCCACAGAGTCAGTGTTAGTGGAACGTACATCAGATCCTCCTCCTCTGAGACTTGGAGGAGCCCCAACCCCTGGGGTGGAGCTGAGTGGGAGAAGCGGGGTTGTACTGGGAGGGCTGTGCTCACAGCAGTCCTGCTGCCCGGGAGCTGAAAGACTTGTGGGATGTCAGAGCTGGAAGAGACTTCAGGGGTCACTTACTCCACAACTCTCTCATTTTACCCATGAGAAAACGAAGAGCCCAGAGAGGGAGAGGGCTTGCCCCAGGTCACACAGCCAGTGCAGAAAACAGGCTGAAGCCCGAGTCATCTGTTTCTGCTGACTCAGCTGCTCCACGTGTTTTCCTCCCTAAGAAGCAGAAGAGACGAAAGTTACATGGGAGCAGGAGAGTGGAGCATTTCCCTCTGGGCCTCTGGTTCTTCATCTGTTAAATGGGAATAATTGTACTTTCCTGCCAATATACCCACTTTTCATGAAGCTCGAATGAGTAAATAGAGGGGAAACGACAGCAGCAGAATTGTCTACCTGGTGGCAACAGGACCCCAGAGCGAAGGAGACGATGAGGGATCTGAGGGCGGGGCAGTGCAGATGGGCTCCGAAGACGTGGGTTCACCTTGTTGTCCTCCCCAGGTGGGGCCCAGGCTTGGGTTGCCATGGATACCGTGTCCCTGGAGCATCAGATTCAGAGCGTGCAACGCCACATCAGCTTCTTGAAAAAGGAGCAGATGGCCCTGCTGCGAGACTTGCACCTGGAAATCCTGAGGCTGCAGAAACGCTGCTCAGGTGAGGCCAGGAGGGATGCAGGGTGGGGGTGGAGCAGGGAAGGGTCACTGTTATCATGACAATCGCTGTCTGTCATATGGTGCCCACCGTGAGCCACTGTGCGCCTCACACCAGTCCTGCTTCCTCCTTTTCTGGATGAGGAAACTGAGACTTGGGGAGGTGAGATAAAGTTTTGGGACAAAGTGCTCCGGTTAGGTGGTGGGGAGAAGCCTGACAATTCTTGGGGATTCCTGTCCTCAAGTCACTGGTCCTGAAGCACCTCCCAGCCCTCTAGAAGCTGTCAGTCTAGTTGGGGAGACACACATACCAACAGATAACATCAAGATATGGCAGAAGATAAAGCAGGAGCTCATGGACAGGCTGGTGTCCAGCTTGAGGGGCAGGTGACGGAGGAAGAGACAGAGGAGGGAGTGCCTAAGCCTCCTGAAGGCTGAGTAATGTGTAGACACACTGAGATATTACAGGGGAAGCAAAGAAAGCATCTCAAATAAAGGGAACAGCAAAAGGCCAGGAGATAGGAAACCAAAAGCTCATAAAAAGTTCTATTTAACTGGATAAAGCTGTGCTTAAAGGAGACTGGTGAGAAATCCAGGGGTGCCAGAGTATAGAAGACCTTGACAGATACCAGGATAGCCAAGGAGTTTGGCCTGTCCCCCTGGGTAGTGGGGAGCCACTGAAGGTTTTTGAGCAGCAGAGTGCTGCCCAATTGGCATTATACTGCATTAAGAAACTCAGTCTGGCAGTTGTTCGGAAGCTGAATTGGTGGGAGAGGGAGGCAGGGAGACTAGTGGCAGAGGCGATGCATGGTCCGGGGGAGAGGTGGAAAGAGATGGAAAGGGGAGGACCAGGGGGACACAGGTTGAAGGAAAGGACTTATCGGCCACTGATTGGATTTGTGAGCAGAGCAGAGAGAGGCACCAAAGATGCAGTGAAATCCCAGGCCTCGCCTCTGCTCTTGGACCTGGGGCCTCAGCTATCTGGGCCTCTCAGAGGCTTGGCTCTGGCCCAAGTGCTCCCTGAGGCTGAGTCTCCAAGTGCAGGCTTTACAGCCAGTGGCTCATAGACTGTCTCAGCTGGGAGGGCCCAACTTCTTCATTGTACAAGTAAGTAAACTGAGGCCCAGAGAAAGTCACATAATATATTGGTGGCAGAGTCAGGATCAGAACCCAGAGCTCTGCAATGTACACTATTTAGGTGACAGGTAAATTAAAAGCCTAGACTTCTCCACCATGCAAAAAAAGCCAAAAACCAAAAAACCTGAGCTGCAGACTCCCAGTCCTTCATACCTCTGCAGCTTTCTGCACATCCTCCCCAAGAAGCTCAGAGCACTACCTTCCTTCCAGCCCCTGCTCACAGAAGGCTCTTCACTGCCCAGAGGGAAGCTCTGAGCCCCAGAGGGTTTGAGTGACCCACCTGGATTCTCACGTTGTGGCACAGAGAGCCAGCAGTGCTCACTGTCAGCCACCATAGCCTCCTGACATTCCATGCACAGGTTCCGCTGCCACATTCTAAGGCCAGGCTCACTGCAGCCTCCCCAAAGACTACATGGCAGCAGAGACCAGCCCAGGGGACAGGGTTGGCCCACACAGACTCGCCCGTGCCTGACGCCACTTTTTCACTGCAATAACAGTAAAGGAAAATGGAGAACTCTGAGGACCTGTGGTCCCTCCACTCAGGACGTAGGCCAGATCCCAAAAAAAGTGTAACTGGCAGGAACAGAGGGCCCTTGGCCCACGCTGCCCTTCTCAGATGGGTATGGGCCTGCAGCCTCTTGGTTATCGATTAAGGAGATAAAAATAACTCTGGGCTGGGCTGGAGCTCAACCACTCTTAGGGCTGAGATGACCGAATAAGGCCCTCTCTCCAAGCGGGAGGTGGCAGGAAGAGAAGGGAGAGGAACAGTGGAGGAGATGAGGGGAAGGCAATTAGGGAGGGACCCAGAGGCTGGGAGGAGGATGGGCAAGGAGGGGGCTGGTGTAGGAGCCCAGAGGACAGGCTGCCTGGGGGCAGCTGAAGATGGGCAAGGACTCACAATGAAGGGCTCCACGGGTGGGTGGGTGTATCCTGGGGTGGCAGGGCATTCAAGAACTACTGCCATCTATTCAGCACCAACGCAGCCCTGGGCCATGCAAGCCCTCTGTTCATTTCCTCTCACTTAACCCTGGCAACAGCCCCTTGCAAGGAGGTGCTATTTTGTCTCCATTTTCCAGATGAGAAAACTGAGGCTCAGAGAGGTACTGTTACTGGCCCAAGGTCACACAGTGTGTCTGACCTCTCAGCATGTTCACGTAGACCATGGGACTCTGGCCAGAAGATGGGCAGGGGGATTTTCCGGATGGGGGAATGGAGCCCAGCTGGGATTCTGTCTCCTCCGGCCCCCAAAGCCGGTGGTTACTGAAGAGAAACCAGCCCACAGCAAGTTAGTAGCAGAGCCAAGATCTCCCTGCTCCTGAGTCTCTGAATCTTGTCCAGGGTCCCTTGGGCTGCATCACAAGGCCTTGAAGGAGGGCCAAGTTGGTCCCAGGAATCCCTGGTGGGTGGAGGCATGAGAGTCCTCATAGGGGCCCCAGGAAAGAGGTTCAGGCTCCGGTCACAGCAGAAGGCGCAGGCATCCTAGTAACAGTTGGCCTCCCCAGAGAAGGCACCTCTCGCGAAGCCTCAAGAAGAGCCCAGGGAGGGCAGTGAGAAGGGGCAGGCAGAGGGGCCACGAGGCTCTGTAGGCACTGAGGGGCAGTGGCCCAGAGATGGGCTACCTTCCCTAACCCCAGGTTGCCGCCTCTGGGCACCAGACTCTGTCCCCACGGGTACACACAGGTGCTCCTGTGTAGGTCTCCTCCATCGCAGGCGGCTGTCACTTCTGGCTCCCTTCTGCCCAGTTCCCAGTCCTTGAGCTCTGGTGGAGTTGGGGCAATGGGATGGGGCTGGAAAACTTATCGGTCTCAGCTGGGCCGAGATGGGGCATTTGGGGCACTTAGTAATGGGGACCAGGCAGACAGGCAGGCAGAGGGGTGATGGCTGGGCCGCCAGCACCCAGGAGGAAGCTGCTCCTGCTTCAGTGGCCCTGGGCGGCTCCTCGGCTGCCCCGCCCCACCTACTCAGGATCAATCCGAGTCCCGCTGCTTCCCATCACTAGGTGGCGCTGTCCTCCCTGAACCCCACCACGGCTTTCCCGCCACGGGGAATATGGCAGAACTGGGGCTTGCGAAGGGGCCTTGCTGATGTTCTGATAACATAGGCACAGCAGTACAGGCTGTTAAAATAGTGAAACGCATGTGTCCAGACTGGTAAGTAGCCGCTGCCCTGAGCCACGTCCAATGCCCCCAGTGTCCCCAAGCAGCTCTGGACATTCCAGCCCTGCTCAGCTAGGGTCCTCCAGAACTGCTCAGCATATCACCTGAGGAAGGGGCAAATGCTCCCCCAGCCCCAAAACAAGACAGGCTCCTCAGTCCCACAGGGGCTGAACCTCAAGCCCACGCTCAAAAGCTCATTCTGGAAAGATCTCTGAGCTTAAAATCAAGCCAGTCAGACCCAGCTGTGCCTTGGGCACGTTTCTTCATCTCTTCCCTTTACAGGCTGCAGTAAAATAGGTATGGTGGGTGGTTTAGACAGTTTCTAAGGATCCTTACTGAGCCAGGCGCAGTAGCACACGCCTGAAGGCTCAGCTACTCAGAAGGCTCACGCGCAAGGATCCTTGAGCCCAGGAGTTCAAGCCCAGCCTGGGCAACAAAGCAAAACCCTGTCTCTAAAAAAAGGATACTTATTGTCACACCTACCAAAAACTGCCTTTTCCTTTCTCTTCCTCTAGAACTGACCCATGACCTGGAGATGAGAGAGGCCCAATCTCACCAGCAAGGTAAGAGAAAGACTGCTGGTGGGGAAGTGCCATGGGGCCCAACAGGTAGAGTGTTCCCCAACCTTAATAGTATACAAGCCTTCTCTGTCCCCAGCCTAGACGTGGGGAGAGCCACACCTGGCTTGGTGAGTAGAACACAGGATGTCAGCCCCACTTGCCCACTCAGCAGGATCACCTTGTGCAGTGAACAGCTTGCACCACCACACATGGTACCCTGTATCCATATCTGTCCAAAGTGGGGAGAGGAAAGCAAGAAGGAGATGGCTATGTGTTTTACTTCCACCTGGCCCACTTAATTCCTTGCTGTGACCCACCTCCCCAGTCTTTCCCATCCTCGCACAAGGATCACACGGTCAGTGTCCACACCCTCTAGTGTCAAGGGTGAGTGTCAAGATGCAACACGATGGCAGAATAGGGTCCTTGACTTCAAGAAACTTCGTCTAGATGAGGAGAAAAGAGACACACACATCAGCAAATCCTGCATTTGACAAAAAGATGACTTCTTGCTGCTGTAGTAATTCCACTAAAATATTTGTTTACAGAATATTATGTCACCCATCAAATGGGGGGATAGGGAGAAGGTGTTCAGTGGGCATAGACTTTTAGTTTTGCAAGATGTAAAAGTTCTAGAGATCTGTTGCACACCAACATGAATATACTTAACACTACTGAACTGTACACTTAAAAATGGTTATGATTCGGCCGGGCGCGGTGGCTCACGCCTGTAATCCTAGCTCTCTGGGAGGCTGAGGCGGGCGGATTGTTTGAGCTCAGGAGTTCGAAACCAGCCCGAGCAAGAGCGAGACCCCGTCTCTACTAAAATTAGAAAGAAATTAATTGGAAAACTAAAAATATATAGAAAAAATTAGCCGGGCATGGTGGCGCATGCCTGTAGTCCTAGCTACTCGGGAGGCTGAGGCAGGAGGATCGCTTAAGCCCAGGAGTCTGAGGTTGCTGTGAGCTAGGCGGACGCCACGGCACTCTAGCCCAGGCAACAGAGTGAGACTCTGCCTCAAAAAAAAAAAAAAAATGGTTATGATTCACCGGTTGTGGCGGCTCATGCCTGTAATCCTAGCACTTTGGGAGGCGAAAAAGGGAGGATCACTTGAGGCCAGGAGTACAAAAAAACAGTCGCAGCTACTCAAGAGGCTGAGGGAGGAGGATCACTTGAGCTCAGGAGTTTGAGGCTGCAGTGAGCTATGATGATGCAACTAACTAACGTGGGCAACATTGTGAGACCCTGTCCCCCCAAAAAGAGTTATGATGGCAAGTTTTGTTATGTGTTTTTTACCACAATTAAGATTTTTTTTAAATGGTGGGGAGGATTGCATTGTTGATATTTTTTTTTTTTTTTTTTTGAGACAGAGTCTCACTATGTTGCCCGGGCTAGAGTGCCATGGCGTCATCTTAGCTCACAGCAACCTCAAACTCCTGGGCTCAAGCGATTCTCCTGCCTCCGCCTCCCGAGTAGCTGGGACTACAGGCATGTGCCACCATGCCTGGCTAATTTTTTCTATATATTTTTAGTTGTCCAATTAATTTCTTTCTATTTTTAGTAGAGATGGGGTCTCGCTCTTGCTCAGGCTGGTCTCGAACTTCTGACTTCGAGTGATCCTACTGCCTCGGCCTCCCAGAGTGCTAGGATTACAGGCGTGAGCCACTGCGCCCGGCCCATTGTTGAGATCTTAATCACCAGCTTATAGGATCTCTGATAACTGGAACTGGATGTTATCCATTGCCTCCGAAGTGCAAGGCACATTACCTAACGTGGAGGGATTCGGTAACTGCTTAATTAAAAATGAATCACAAAAATAATCTTTCTTGGCCAAAGAGTTCTTAAGAATGGACTCCCTCCATATTGGTGTGTTGCTTATAGCTGGAGAGCTACATGATCAAGAGCTGGGGACAGGGAAGGCTGAAAGTTTAAGCTAAAATGTTAGGAACCCTCCAGACTGCTTTATGTATTCATCCATGAAGATCAGCTAGGGATCATCTAAACACTTATGGACTTGGACTCATTCTGCCCACTTCTTTATGTGGCAACCATGAGCAATCTCTTGGTGCCTGGATGCTTGGAGAAAGGCAGCACACATCCCAGATACCACATAAGGACAGTTCTGTGACAGTGGCAGCTTTTACCCCCACCTACTATCCTTCCTCTGAAAGGGCTTTTGGGGTAGTCTGAGCTCAAATCACTGCCCCAGTGTCCTGGTTTTTACATTCTCTCTCAATGGGCTTGAGAACTCTTTGTCCTCCTATCACTTGGTGATGTTTATGTCCCTTCCAGGGTCACCTTTTGCCACTTTCAGCTACCTGTATCACATGTGCCACATTCCAAGATATGGTCCTGCTGAGATGGAACTTAGGATCCATGAGGCAGGGGTCCTCGCCTCTGGCTGTACCTTAGAATCACCTGGGAAGATTGAAGCAATGCTAGTTCCCAGGTCCAACCCCAAAGATTCTGACTGTGATTCAGTTGGTAGGGCCCAGGAAACAGGATATTTTGAAATTCTCCATGTATATCCAGCGTGTATCCAGGGTTGAAACCTGCTCAGTGGCAAAGGCAGACAATAACAAACAAAAAATCACAAAATGTGATAAATGTTCTATCAAGGAAACGAGGACATTCACTCCCCCTTCCTGTGCACACTCCCAACTCTCTCAGTCCCTTGCACTTAGCATGGCTTCCTGCCACAGGCTTCTACACAAGCTGTTCCCTCTGTCTGAAGCGTCCTTTTCTCCCCTCTTCACTACTTAACTCCTACTTATCCTTCAGATCCTAGCCCAAGTGTCTCTTTTGCTAGGAGGCCTTCTCTGATCAGGTCACATTCTCTGGGTACAGTCACAGCATTGATTTACTTCTTCCTAGCACATGTCACAGTTGCAATCTCACATTTATTTGTGATTATTTACTATCCCTCTCCCAGTACGCTGTAAGCTTCATGAGGACCGTTTTATTACCCACCGTATCTCCAGTGCCTAACACAGTGCATAGGCAGGGCTCAACAAATTGTGGAATGAACAAAGGGTCAGGGAAGGGTTTGCATTTAAGCTGAACCCTGAAGAACTAGAGAGGCCAAGCGGAGGATAGGATAGGTGCCAGGGCCCTGAGGAAGAACAAGGAAGATCACGGCAGCCGATGCGTGGGCGGTGAGGGGAGCGCAGTGGAACCGGTAGGTGGCGGGGTGGGGAGGAGCAGGGCTTTGCTATGTGGCCCGCGGAGCTGTACAGGTTCTGTTCTAAGCCAGGCGGACCATCACCTGCGCCTCTGTGTCCCCTTTCTAGAGGCGGCGTCCCGGGAGCTGGAGAGCAAGTGCCGCGCGCTGGAGTCGCAGCTGGCGGCGCGGGCCGCGGCCAACGACGAGCTGCGGCGGGAGGTGGCGCAACGCGAGGCGCTCGTGTCGGCGCTGCGCTGCAGCCTGCGCACCGAGGAGCGCCGCTTCCTGGAGGAGCTGCGTCGCCGCAGTCACCGCGCCACGGTGCTGGGCACCGAGCTGCAGAAGCACACCGAGGCGGCCGCCTACCTCTCCTGCCAGCTGCACGCGGCGCGCCAGAGACTGCATGCCCCGCGCCCGGGCCCCGGCGCCACCGCCGAGCCCCGACCCCGCCGGCGCGCACAGCGAGCCCGCCGCCCGCCCGCCGAGCCCGCCGCCAAGGGTCCCGGCCGGGACTGGGCCTCCTGGGACCGCGCGGCCGGCGCCCTGGACGACGCCGACCCCATGCCAGACCCCGCGCTCTTCCTCTACGCCCGGAGGCCCCCGCGGCCCAGCGGCCGCAGCCCGCGCCAGCCGCCTCCCCAGGACCCCCCGGACCAAGCCGGCCCGCAGCCCGCGCCCTGCCGGAGCCCGCCCGCCGCGCCCGGGGACCCGGAGTAGGCACGGGGGTGGCGGGGGTCTTGTGGGGAAGGCTGGCTGGGGCCCAGCTCCGGCCCCGCAGGCAGGTCCCGGGGACTGAGGGCAACCGCCCCTCCTCCGGGGAGAAGTCCAAGGTTGCCCCAGCTCCCCCACCCGCCCCAGCCGCCCTCGCCTTTTTTATTTCCCAACGTTTCCAAGCTTCGTGCTCTCCTCTCCCGCGAGGGAGCGCCTCTGCGGGGCTGGCCGATTGCACCTGTCTTGTGGAGAGGACTTGCATTACCAATCCTTATCTGGACTCCAACCTGCCACCGGGCGGGGAGAGGGCAGGGGTCACGCCCTGCCCTGGGAAAGCTGACAATCCTTAGGGGGTTGGGGGGAGGCTGGGCTGGCCTAGGAAAGGAACGCAGAGTGGCACTTGGCACCCCTAGGCCTTCCAGCCCCCCTCCCGGCCTCCCCCAGCCCCTCGCGGACGGCCTTCCCGCCGAGCCTTCTTCCTCCGAGAGAGGCTCAGGCTAGGAGATGGTCCTTTTACTCGGAAGCCGTGTCCCCCTACCCCATTAATAGGTCCTTGCAGGTGAGCACCGAACACTTTAGAAGACACGTCCTCCCAGAGCCCCTGGTGGGGAAAGTGCGGCCTGACGGGAAGTTTAACTTCTGGAAGATAGAATCCATAGACCCTTAAAGAGGATTCCAGAAGGGGTTGGGTGGCAGAACCTGGTCTAGAGCTGTCTCCGGTTGAGTTCTGCCTCCCTCGGTGTGCGGGAGACTGGGAGCTGCACTGGGGAAGCAGGTGGAGCAGAGCTGCCGCCGGTCAGGCTTGTGGAAGGGCAGAAACTGCCTTTCCCTCAGGAGGTAGCTGGGAGCCAGGAGGCTGCCCCAGGAGTTTTCCTAAGGCTGTTTATTGGTGCTAATTTTGCCCAGCTTCTAATCGGCTGGCTGCACCCAGAGGTGGGAAAAAGGAGGGTCTGGCTTCTTGGAAGTGGCAGCTATTGACAGAGAGAGGTTTGGGTTAAGGTGGGCACATAGGTTAGTCCCCAGCCTGGCCCCCATCCAGGGATGCCCCTTAGCATGTCAGAACCTGGCAGTGGTGAGGTTCTTGTGCCCTGTCCAGGTTGGGGAGTGGTGAAATGGAGAGTGGGACACCCCACGTCCTAAGTCCCTTTCTCCCCAGCTCCCTGCCCCCACCCCAAGCCCAGCCTAGAAAGAAACACAGCCCCTAGAGCCTCCATGCCATCCCTCCTGTGTTGGTCCTGCATAGAGTCCTAAGTGCCTGTGAGGTCTTCTAGGGGCTGCCAGTGGGGAGGCGGTGGGGGCAGGGAGAGACCTTTACCTCACTCAGAGCCATCCCATCCCTGGCTGAGGCCACACATTCTGTGTGTCACCCAGGGGTCTGGGCGGTGAGCGGAGTCAGGCTCTAGAGGTGACCAGCTCTTCTCCCATCACAGCGCCCACGAAGAAGAGGTGGAAATCCCCAATCATGTCCTCTTTGGCTCCCCCTGTTGGAGGGAGTAGGAAATTGGCAAGACATGGAACCCAGTGAGCGCACTCCCAGCCCAATCAGTCATGCAGCCCCTCCCAGCTGACCCCACTCAGGACTGCCGAGACCACTGAGCAATAACCAGGCCTGGTCTGGGGTGTCGAGCTCCTGGGATCCAGATGGCTGGGGTAGGGGCACCCTTGGGACGGACAACACTCTCCAGTCTAACTTGGGCCACGATGGTGGCCTGGGGTCCTTGCTCTGCCAGCCCCTGCCTCTACCCCCCACCTGTCTCCGTGGTTGTGCCTGTGCCATCTCTGTCCCCCCCAGAGTGTGTGTGACTCACTGTGCCCCTATTCTGTCACCCTACCTTTCAGAACCTATCTGTGTGGGGTGGGGAGGCCTCACTCCTCTCTCTTGGAGGTGCCCAGAGGACTGTGGGAAGGAGGGAAAAAATCTCGTTCCAGAGGAGCCCCCACAGACCCTCATCTCTCACAACCACACTTTTGGGGTGAACAGGGTGACTTATGTTGATTCTTCTGCAGAGATGGGGAAGTACTTTATCTGCCCACCCACCCACTGAAAGCCATAGCTCCGTCCGCCTGGCCTCCCCCCAGCTCTATAGCAATAGCCCTCTTCCCCCTTCCCTCCTGGGTACCCAGGGTGTCCAGCTGGGGGTCCCCCCACATCCCAGCCCAGGGATCCTCTGGTGGCCTGCCTGCCTCCTAATTCCTGTCCCTCTTCCAGCAATCAGAGATAATGACACTTAATTGTTCCTGGGGTGCTTGGAGATCCTCCAGATGAAAGTTCTGAGTGCTGGGGCGGCTGACTCACTGAGTCGCAGCCAGGGTGTTGGGGATGCCTGGGAAAGGAAATGAGGCAACCTGGGGGAGGGGCCAAGGCAGATACAGGGTTCCAGTTTTCACAGAAATTCCCCTTCCCCCACCCTTGCCCAGAAATAACTAATCCCCCACCTTCCTGTCCTGGGTTTGGAATAAAACCTCTAGGGCAGCATGATGGGATTTGGGAGCTGGAGTCGGTGGCCTGCCCTTGGCCTCAGGGGCCCAAAACTCTTTGGCCTCAGAGCCTGAGACAGGCCCCACCCTCCCTGTGCCTGACTTGAGGGGCCAAAGGAAAGCCTCCCACCCCCAGCCCCTGGAATGTCTGGGTGACTAAGAAGGGAAAGGTTTGTTTTTTGCTCCCCTCTTCTCTGCTGCACGAATCCTCCTGGGAGAGGGCGAGTGTGGACAGGGACACTCAGGGTCCCTAGGGGGAGCTCCTGCCACACCTCAAGTGTGGGCAGATCCAGGAAGCAGAGGTGCAGGTGTGGACCTCTCCCTGTCCTGGAAGCCAGCCAGGAACCATGGGCAATGCAGTGTGAGGCTTTGTACTCCTGCCCCCCATATCCCATCCACAGCGACCTGCAGACCAGGGCCAAAATGGGGTAGCCCTTCCCCCATACAAGCTGCAGGATAGAGTCCTCCCTGGTGGAGAGGAAGGAGGCGGAGAGAGGGTGGAGTGGCATCTCCTCAGTGGGGAGAGCCGGGGTCTAAGCACCCTCTCCCGGACCTGCCGACCTTGAATGGGGGTATGTGAGGGGAGAGGGGCTTCAGACCACCTGGCAAGAGCCCCGTGAGCAGGGCAGAGGGATCCTGCTCCAAAATCTCTGTTGGCTGTGCTTTTTAATCCAATGCTTTTCAGAGTGTATTCACTCACCCACCGAAATAGAGCCCTGTGCTTTAGGGGTGACTGTCATATGCCTTATTCTTAATAAAATCTCTGAAAAACACGCGAGTCAGATTTCTTCCCGTGAGCACTCCACCTCACCGCACCTTTGTTCGCGCAGGTATGGGGAGAGGATGTTGAGGAAGTAAGAGAGTCAGAGTGGGAGCTGGGACTTTGGGGTCCCCTTAGTAGACATTTCTCCGATCAGGCGTAAGGTGCTCAGCTGAGGAGTCCTGGCGCTCAGGCTAGCCCCTAGCCCTTCATGCCACCCCAATCCGAGTGAACAAAGAAATCTTAGATCAGAGGCTCGTGACTAGGGTTGAGAGGGGAAGATTGGAAGAGCCCCATGTCTGGAATTGCCTACTGTCCTGGCCCAGAAGGAATCCGGGGGTTCTGGCAACTTGTTCCCACTCCCATCTGATCCAGCTGCATTCTTGGAGACGAGCCCCCTTCCTATCCTCCACTAATGAAGGTGGGTTATCCTGGGACTTGCAGCGCCCACAAGGACTTAAGCTCATGTGTTTTCGATGTGGATCTGTGTTGTGGACGACTCTGGGAGAAAAGGGCAGCAGCTCTGTGTTCTAAGGATGCAGGGGACATAGTGGTTTTGCCTGCAACCCTTCTGATAACAGGACCCATCTCTTCCTTTTGGGGAACTGCTCCCCTCCCATCTCAATCCATGTGTTGGGAGGGCTGACCCCACCCATATAACCCAGGCAAAGGAGGTCACATTGCTTGGGTTGAAGATGGGCATGTGACTCAGTCTGAGCCAGTGAGAGTCTATCTTAGGCCTTTTGTGGAACCATTCATTCAACCCCCCATGTTAGATGCCTGTTTTGTTCAGCAGTGAACAAAACAGGACTATTGAGAAGGACAAATTCTTGGGTGGTTAAAATGGCAGAATATCAGCTTGGAGATCTGGCAGGTCATTTGCCACCATAAGGGATAAGGCTGCCTGAGCATGAAGCTACCACAGAAGAAGCAGAACCAGAAGAGACAGAAACAATTCCAGAGAATTAGGTCATCTGGATCCAGCTATGCCTGAAGCCCACATATCCCTCCCGTTTTCTGTTATATGGATCAATAAATCCCCTCCCCTTCCTACACTTAGGTTTTTTTTTTGTTTTTTTTTTTTTTTTGAGACAGAGTCTCACTGTGTTGCCAGGGCTAGAGTGCCGTGGCATCAGCCTAGCTCACAGCAACCTCAAACTCCTGGGCTCAAGCGATCCTCCTCCCGAGTAGCTGGGACTACAGGCATGTGCCACCATGCCCGGCTAATTTTTTCTATATATTTTTAGTTATCTAATTAATTTCTTTCTAATTTTTAGTAGAGACGGGGTCTCGCTCTTGCTCAGGCTGGTTTCGAACTCCTGAGCTCAAACGATCCGCCCACCTCAGCCTCCCAGAGTGCGAGGATTACAGGTGTGAGCCACTGTGCCTGGCCCCCTACTTTTTATTTTGAACTCAGTTTCTTGTTCCAGCCTCTGGGACTGAGGTTTTGGCCCAGGATGGGCCATGACTAGGACCTGTAGCAAGCCAGAAGTATGCTCCGGGCCTCTACTTGTTCCTAGCCTTTTATCTCCTGAGGCAGCTTGAGGACTGAAGGCCCAGCCCTGGATAAACATCTGTCTAGGACTCTTTAGTCTCATGTACAATTTGAGAAAAGGTAGGCTGGGTGTGGTGGCTCATGCCTGTAATTCTAGTACTTTGGGAGGCTGAGTGGGGAGGATGGCTTAGGCCCAGGAGTTCAAGGTTGCAGTAAGGTCTAATGACATCACTGCACTCTAGCTCAGGCAACGGAGGGAGACCCTTTCTCACAAAAAAAAAAAAAAAAAAAAAGAGAAGGGATTGGCCTTAGGGTCCCTCACACAGACCCCTGGGGATGCTTGACTGAAGCCAGCCCTGAGTCACAGTTGGGGGAGGAGATGTGGAATGTCAGCACCAGATAACTATGAGATCATTTATGCAAACTCCTCCTTTTACACATGGGGAGACTGAGGCCTGCCCGGGGTGTCTAGCTGGCTGTCATCCCTTCCTTCCTGACACTTCTGCCCACATAGGTTTGGGGTTGAGGGAGGTGGAGCATTTCCTGTCTGTAGGTTCCAGAGTCAGGCCAGGGAAGAAGGGGACTCCCTCCTTTGGTCCCAGGGTCTTGGGTTCCTGCCCCACCTCTCCAGCCCCCTTTTAGAGGGGAACTCTAAAAAGGAGGGAGGAGTAGGAATGCCCAGCTGAGTGGGTGTATTCATCATAACAATAATTAAGAAGGTGGGAGGCTTTAAGCAGGCTAATTATGCAGGCTAGGTCTCAGCCTAGAAAAACTTCCCTTCCTACTTACTTAGTATCTTTACACAGGGACTGTAAAGAAGAGGAAACTGAGGTGCTCAGGAGTGCCCCTCAGGCAACCCTGGGGGTGGGTGCTGTGCAGCAGGAGCCTTCTAGGGAAAGGATGCACTGAAGGGAAGTTGCAGATTCTAAGGCTGCTGGGACCGGACTGGGCCCATGGACAGAGTGGTCACCAGCCCCAGTGCTGAGCAGTAGGCACTCAGACACTGACGGGTAGGAGGACAGGGAGAGGTGCCTCTGCTGGGCCTGCTGTGTGGTGGGCGCAGACTGATAGTCTCAGCCAGGCTTTATGGAAATGGTCCAAAGTTCTGGATACAAAGGTCGAAACATACAGCACACAAAGGGAATATCTGCAGGGAGAGTCCAGATATTATAAACAATGGTGGGGGTCAAATGTGCTCCCCTCCAGCATCCTGTGGAGCCCTCAGAAGGACTGCTTGGCTCCCGACACCTGGACTATCCACTCAAGCAACACATGCATTAAGCACTGACCATGCGTCAGGCTCTGGGAAGATGCTGGCGATACCCAGGTCAGTAAGATATGGTCCTTGCCTTCTAGTTCCCTGGCACAGCAACTGGACTCCTCACCCAAGACCCAAACATCCCAGTCTGGGCAAGACAGTCTCAATTTGTGTCTGTTGTCTCAGTTTCATTATTAATAGTGTCCACTTTCGTTCTCAGAAGTGTCCTGGTTTGGATGATAAACTACCTGGTGACCTTAACCATAGCCAGTGTTACAGGCAATGGTGGAAATAGTTGGAGAAAGTGGGAGTAGCTGCTGTTAAGACTATGATGAAAAGAGCTTGGTGCAGGTAGTGGGAAAGCAAGAATCGGTCTGCTTAGTATGTGATCAGAGGTCAGACCACCAGACTATGAAGAAGGTGGTCAGAGGATGATGCTAAAAAATTTTTATGTGTCTGTTTCTCCAACCACAGGCTTGCTGCCCTCCCCACCCACCCCCTACCTCCATGTTAAAACTGAGCCCAGGAGTTAGAGGCTGCAGTGAGCTCTGACTGAACGATTGCAGTCAGTCTGGGCGACAGAGCGAGACCTCGTCTCTTTTTTGTTGTTGGAAGACAGAGTCTCACTCTATGGACCCGGGTAGAGTGCAGTGGTGTCATCAGAGCTCACTGCAACCTCAAGCTCCTGGGCTCAAGGGATCTTCCTGCCTCAGCCTCCCAAGTAGCTGGGTCTATAGGCACAAGCCAGGACTCCTGGCTAATTTTTCTGTTTTTAGTAGAGATGGGGTCTCACTCTTGCTCAGGCTGGTCTTGAACTCCTGAGCTCAAGGGATCCACCCACCTAGGCCTCCCAGAGTGCTAGGATTACAGGTGTGAGCCACTTCACCTGGCTGAGATCCCAAACAAACAAACAAACCTTCTCATCTTTCAAAACTCAGTTTAGAGCAGCCTCTTCCCAGAAGGCCTCCTTGACTGCCTCCACTGAACCCTCAGAACCTTGTTCAAGGCCCTTATTTTGCAGCCATGGACATGAAGTTGCTGTGCGCATCTCAATTGGTCCATCAGATTGAAACTTCTCCAGGCAGGAACTGGGCCTGGTTCATCTCCGATCTTCCTGCAGCACTGAGCTGCTCTTGCAATCTGTGCTCGAAAGACTGAGTGAATCAGAGCTGAGTGAGTGTTTTACACTTTCTGAGGTGCTTTCATGACCACCGTCTCCTCCCAACAGCTAGGTGAAGCTAAAGAGAAGGGTATTTTTTTTTTTTTTATTTCGCGTGAGGAGCCGAAGGAAAGGAGATGGGTATTTTTAACTGACAGAGGAAGCACCTGAGATTCAGTGGGGTGAAAGTCAAATGATTTGCTCAAGGTCACAGGAAGACACAAGGTAGAGGCCGCAGGTTTCCAAATCAATTCAGTGTTAGGTTCATGTGTCACACTGCCTGCCTGCTTTCCACATACATCCAGCATTCAGGTCTTGTTCTTATCTGCAGACTTTCTGTGCAAGAGTCATAACTCATCTCCCTCTAGCCAAGCTGAGTCCCCTGACCCACACTATACAGCAGCTAGGAGGTCATTCTGAGAGATGAATCTTATCACTTCTCACCTCCCTTCCTCCTGCTTAATCGCTGACAGCCTAGGCTCTCCTCACCACCTGCACTCCAGGACAAGGTCTGCTTTCCTTTGCAATTTCCACAAGGCCCTAAGGTAGGGTAGTGTCCTCCCGGCCCGCCTCTGCAGCTTCAGCTTCCCGATTCCCATTCGATCCTGTCAAATGTCCGGAATCTGCCTTAAGTGCTTCAAGGGCCTCCACACCACACTCTCTCTGCCTGGAGAACTTCAACTCACGGGCCAGACCTGGTTCAAATGTCACCTCTGCAGCACTCTCTGACCTCACTCCTCAGTCCCCAGCAAGCCCCAAACAACTGAAAAATATGAACTACTGTAAAGTGTCCTGGCTGGGGATTTACTTAGATCCAGCTCTACATCTTGTTGTCCATATAACCTTGAGCTCAGCTTCTTCCACGGCAAAATGAAGATGCCAGCCCGGAAATGAGGATCCTACTAAGGAGGAGCCCAACGTGGCTCAGGACAAAGTTTGTTGGGTCCACTTCTGACATTTTATCCCCAAGAGCCATCCCCCACCCCGCTGCCTCAGGTGACCACTTTGCCCTAGGCTGCCCTCCACCCCCTCCTCAATAATCCAGACACACCCCAGCCCCACCCATTGGGATGGAAACCACCCGCTTGGTGAGGAGCGCCCTGAGGGCCACGCTAACTATGCAGATTAGAGACTGTGTTCATTTGGTAGATTTGCAATAGGAGACACAGGGCCGTTGGGGGAGGGGAGGGTCAGTAATGGCAGGCCTCGGTGAGTCTCCACCCAAGGTCACAGCGCCCGCCCGACGGCAGCGAACAGCAGGGAGTCTCCCCGAAGCCCCGCCCCTCCAGGAGGCCGAAGCCTTTTTCTCCCTTGAGACAGAGTACGTTGCCTTTAAGGCGTTTAGGAAAGTCACCACGTCCATGGACGAGTAAGAAGGCGTGGTGCGTTTTGTCCCTCGCGGGCCTCCGTGGGCCAGGCCGGGCGCGAGGGCGGGGCAGGGGAGCGGCGGTGGGGTCAAAGGCTACAGCGCGCACCACGTGGGCCGGTGACTCCGTCCTTCCCGCAGCGGCCGCGGCGCGCAGGGCACTTGGGTTAGTGGCGCGGCGAGCGGCGCGGACAGCCGAGCTGGACGCCCGCTCCCGCCACCATGGTCATCAAGACGGACGAGTTGCCAGCGGCCGCCCCGGCCGACAGCGCCCGGGAGCATGGCTCGCAGACCGGTGGCAAGGGGCGGCCGGGCGCGGCGGGTGAGCGGGGCCGGGTCCAGTAGGCCGGCGCGGGGTGGGTAGCTGGAGCAGGCCGGACGGGCGGGTTCGGGACTCCGCGGGGACCGCCGCCTTTCCTCTGTGCTGGGCCGGTTGCATCTCGCTGGGCCCTCCACCGGGCCGCCCCCGTCCTGAAGGTCACCTTCACTGTCGCCCCCGGCTGCGGCCCGGGCTTCGCCCGTGGGGTCCCGGGGAGGGCAGCTGCGGCGGGCACACGCGCGCCTTATCGTAGGGACACGTGCGCGCACACGCGGTTTCGGGGTGCGCAGCCGCCGCAGACCGATGGAATCAGCAGCCCCACCCTCTCCGCGCCCGGGCTTGGGGAGCCCTCAGAGCTGGGGTCACTCTGGCACTTGCGGGACATCCTCCCTCAGGGCCTCCCTCAGCGCCAGGATCCCAGGCGCTCCCTGTGCGCAAGGCTGCAGCCCTGAGAATGAGGCTCAGCTAGAGGCTTCCGAGGCTTGGTCTCTGGGAAGAGCACGAGGTGGGGGTGTGTGTGTCGTGAGAGGGCTTCTCTTGTTCATCCCCAAAGACAAGGTTATAATCCCTTGTCTTCAGACTGTGATCTCTGCCCTCTTAGATGTTGGCCTGGTCGGCTGACCTGAGAAAGGAAGACGGCGGTGGTCCGTCTGTGTAGGGGGGCAAAGCCAAGCTCCTTGGCGGGGGGGAGGTGTTTGTGCCAGAACTTGATCATTAACCTGCCTTATTGCGAAAAGTGGGTCAGACCAGAGTTGCTGTTTTTAAGGCAAAGGTCGGCAGTGTGGAGTGGAGCTCCCAGCTCTCCCCCATGGGGGCTGTGTGGTGTGGCCTTGGGAGTGGCTGCAGCTTGTGTTGGGTGGGGCCTACTTCCCTCCATTTCTCCCAGGCCCCTGTGTTCTCTCTGTGCCCTCCACCTCCATCATGCCTCAGACTCCAGTCTTGGAGCTGGAAGCTCCTTCCCAGACCCTCAGTAGTCATCCCCCCAAATCTTCCTCAGAGCTGGTGGCTGGACAGTGGCTCTCTCTGCCCTGGGTGGCAGTGGCAGTGCAGTGCAGAGCTACTCCTATCTGCCACTCCCCCCACTCTCCTCAGTGGGGATTTGTCATCCTAGCTCATCATCATCTTCTCCCTTCCCAGCTGAGTTGGGAGTCAGGATAGGGACTGCCCCCATCACAGCAGTTACACTGGGGTGAGGGACAGGTTCTGTGTCAACTTTGCTCATTGCCTAGACAAGGCCAAGGTTTGGGCAGAACAACAAATGCAGATAGCCCCAAGCTGTCAGGCTCTGTCCTGCTGTGGGTCTGAATCAGTGGGGCAGGCGAGATAAGAGGAGGTTGGGGCAGGCAACGTCCTCTCTCGCCAAGAGACCTGAAGAGTTGAAGCGACTTGCCCAAGGTCACACAGTGATTTTGTTGCTAAGGGAAGTATTTGGATTTCTAGCTCAGGGCCAGCAAGCCAAGGCTACCCTGGCGTGGCGCGGAGGAAGCTGGGGTAGGCACGTTGGTTTGGATTACATGCTGAGAGCTTCGGGGTTAAGGAGAGGAGCTTCTGCTGGAGGATTTCTTTGAGAGCATCAGTGAAACCCCTTTCCAGTTATGTGCTGCGGGATTCTGTTTGTGGTGAGCTGGGTCAGGGAAAGGGCACAACTGTTCATTTTGGGGAAACTGAGCATACTAGTGGGTAGAACATGGGCTCTTATGTCCCCAGGAAGCCAGTATAGATAGCTAGGTCTTACATTACAGCCAGCCAGATTGTTAAAAGAAGGAAGTAGCCTTAATGAAGGCCCCCAGCAGACTCCCACCTGAGCATCAGAAATGAGGCCCCTGACTTGAGCCCCCAGATCTTGAAGACGCTCCAGTCCCCTAAGGAAGAAGTGATTGAGGCTTTTGGGGATCGGGGGCAAGGGTCAGTTACCTTCTTGGGACTAAAGCAGCTTTTAGGGGTTAAGAGAACAGGCAGGTTTTTCAAGTTCACAGTGGCACATCAAGTTCCTTTTGCCTAGGGGAGGGCTGCCTGGAGTTGAGGCCCAGAGGGGGAGGAGAAGGAGCTGGCAGACTGGGGAGGAGTTTAGGGGCTTACTGGAGCTCCCCAACAAGATCCTAAAGCTCCTCTCTTGAGTAGGATTCTGGGCAGAGCAGCTTGAGAAACTCAAGATCCTCAGACCCTGAAGACCAGCTTTTGGCCTGGGTAGGACAGGAAGGAGGCAAACAAATGCCCACCTCCTCAGGGTCTTCAATAGGCTGCCTGCCTACCCCCTCCTCCCGTCCTTCAAGCCCTGGGTTCCTGGGATGGGGTGGTGTCTTTTGGGGCCTTACTTCCTGCTGGAGCCTCACCTTCTGATGCCTTGGCTGAGGTGTGGCCTGGCCCTGGCACAGTCTCCTGAGTGAGACCATGCTAGGTTGGGAAGGCACACAGAGGCCACCTGGGGTGGCCCAAGTTTTCTTTCTAACTCCTGTGTGCTGCCTGTGGGATCCCTGTGCTCCCAGGCCAGGACTAGGGTGCGCTTTATCTCTTTATTCTGTCCAGTTAAAACTTGGGTGGGTGAGTGTGAGCTTGCATAGGTACAGAGTGCTGTTTGGGCAACCCTAGCCTGTTCTGCAGAGCACCTCCTTCTTTTTCCTTTTCCCCAAAGCCCAGATCCTCAGAGGTGCCCTTTGGGATATGGGAGGAGAGGTGCTGGCCCAGGGGTGTAGAGGCTCAGGACATCCTGTGACTGGAGGTAGAGTCCTGAGGCCTAGAGGAGGAAGGAGGTGCTGCTTACCTGGTGGGCAGCCTGGCCCAGCGGGTCCCAGGGGGTGGGAGCAGCACTCCAAGGCATCTGGCACACCAGGTTTTTCTCTGATCGTAGCCAAGAGGCTGAGAAGCTATACACCTGGCTTTGCTGCCTCTACGACCTGGGGCAGCTTGCCTACTAGCCTTCTGGAGCCTCAGTCTCCTCAAGTGAGATGGGGTAGTCCAGCCGATGTAGGGACCTGCTGTGGGCTGGGCCTGGAGGTAGCACTGGCTCTGTGGTTACCAGGACAGTGGGGCTGTCAACACTCCCCTGGGGTCATTGCCAGGCTGCCCTGCCCCACCTCTGTCTCCAGAGGGTTCGGGTGTGGGTGCGGAGGGGCTAAGAGAGGGGCTCTGCCTGGGCCTGGCCCTTCTTACCATCTGGTTGATCACTGTGTGAGGCCCAGAACGCTTCATGAGGGCCATGGAGAGGCTGAGGGGCTGCTCAGTGCCAGACACTCAGGGCTGTCTGTGTCCTTAGAACTGGAGGGGAGGGGACGTGGAGTGAAAGCCTGGCTCCCGCCCCCACCCTGGTTAGTATGGATGCCGGAGCAGCCCCGACTGGGCCCTGGCAACAAGTCAGAGGCCCTGGGAAGGCGCCCTAGCGTGGCTGGGCATGTTCTTCTCCCCAGCCGAGTGGCCTTCAGCCTCTTGCTGCCAATTCTGTTCTCCCTGGGGAGAGACTTGGTTTTCTCCTGGCAGTGCAAGGGCTGCTGGGAAGGGAAGCCTGAGCCTGCCAGCTTCTTGGTGGAGCTTGCAGGCCTGGGGCACGGGTGCAGTTGTCCTCTGGGGGCCCAAACCCCTCCCACCAGAACCAGTGACTCTCAGGGAGGGGATAGCTGCCAGGTCACCTGCAGGGGGCAGCAGGAGCCAGAGGCCCCAGCCAGCCACTTGACCCAAAAGGCAGGCAGGGTGCTCAGTGTCTGCGACTGGTAGACAGGGGCAGCCATCTCATGGCCTGGGCCCGGGTCTGCGCCAGCTGTTGCCGGCAGCTGGCTGAGGCGGTCCTGCCCACTCCCACTGGGGTTGGAGCTGAGGAGAGGACCCGTTTGCTGTGCCCTTCCCCTGCTAGCCAGTCTCCTAGGCCCTCGATCTTGAGGGATCCAGGTACCCCAAATGACGGGTTCTCCTGCCTGCCTAGCAGCTTTGCCAGCAGCGACCCCCTTTCTGGGGGATATAGGGAGGTGGGCCTGAGTGCTGATAGCAGCTTCTCCTGCGGTCCTGGAGCCACCGGGGCCTCCTGGCCCACAGCCGTCCTTCTGGCCGACCTTGAGCGGGATTCGAGGCAGGGGGAGTGTGCCCTTCCTGAGGCTGCCCCGGCAGGCCTGGCCCCACTGAAACCTGAAGCCAGCCAGAGCTCCAGCCCTGGGCCGACCAGCTGCATTAGGGCAAGGGTAGCGGCAGAGGCCGGAATGAGGGACACAGGCAGTGCTGAGCCGGAGAGCTGGCTGCCTTGCTGCCATGGCAATGCCAAGACTCCAGAGCCGAGGAGAGGGCAGCCGCCGACAGCACCAGGTGGGCAGCAGGGGCTATGTGAACCAGCTGGCAGCCTCTTGTTGGGGAGGTCACTTGGCCTTCACCCAGTGGTGTGGAGACCTTCGGGGTTCCTTGGAGGAGGGAGCAGGAGCAGGACCGCTGTCTTGGGGAAAGTAAGCCCCTGGGGAACAGTCACATTCCTTTGAAATCTGATCAGGGAATAGGTGCCCCCTGGACTGGTAGGCTCCCTGCTGGGGAAGGCAGACTGGGAGCTGTGGCCACTTTGCCTTGTCGTCCTTCCCTCCTCCACGTCCTCCCCATTCCAGACATGCCAAGGAGTACAGGCTCCCTGTCTAGGTCTAGATCCCTGATTCCCCACTGCTGAGCTCTCAGAGCTCAAAACTGTTGCTCCACATTGGGTGGGAGCCCTTCCTGCTTCTCCCCTCATTCCGGGGGCTGCCAGCCAGCAAAGCCTTTCTCAGGGGCCTGATGGGGGAAATTTTTCTTCCTGTCTGCTATTCCTCTTGCTGCTTTTTGAAAGCTGACCAATCACTGCCTCTCCTGTCTCTGCTCTGTCATTAGAGTCAGACACTTTTCCCTTTGGGGCGGGGCTGCTCACTTGCTAGGGGGTGAGGGTGCCCTGCCAGGCACTGTTGGACTCGGGAAGGAGAGGTGCTCCTGCCCCCTGTGGCTCTTGGGAGTTCTCACTGCAGGTTTGGAGAGAGTGTGATGGGGTTGGAGGGGCGATGGCAGACACAGTTATTGAAGGTCCATAGTGACGAGGATTGAGGGCAGCACAGTGGCACAGGGCTGTGGGCTGCGGGAGGGAAGGGAATCAGGTCCATTCTGAGTTGGTGACCTTGGGTCAGACTCTGAACCTTTCTGGGCCTCAGACACCCTTATTTGGGGTGGAGGGAGGGGCTATATCTGAGCTCCTGGAGGTCCTATTTATCACTAAGTTGTGGGGAGACAGGGAAGGGGGAGTGACTTCTCTCCCTGTCCCCTGGTGGGCCTTTTTTTCTTTTTGCTGTTTGTTGCCTGGGCTAGAGTGCAGTGGCTTGATAACTCAACTGCAACCTCAAACTCTTGGGCTCAAGTGATCTCCTGAGGTAGCCTCCCAGGTAGCTGGGACTATAGGTGTGCCACCACACATGGCTAATTTTTCTATTTTTTGTGGAGATGGGGTCTCGCTATGTTGCTCAGGCTGGTCTGGCGTTCCTTTTTGTACTGTGCCAATCCCTTCCCTGAGGCCCCTGTCCACATTTCTGGGTCTGGATAGGGACCACACAGTCCTGGGGAAATGCACCCTTCTCCTCGCTCCTGATAGTAAGGGAAGGGAGGTGGGGTCTGGATGGGCTGGGCAGAGCTGGGTGAGCTGTCCTCTCTGGAAGGGGACCCAGACCCTTCTCAGAGCTGGGGCAGTTGAGCTCCAGCCAAGCCAGGCAGTCTGGCTTATGGGCAGACCCTGGGGGCCAAGGTCCCCTTTGGCCAAATGGGCATCCAGGCAGGCCTGTGTTTTGCTAGAGAGTTCTAAGAGGAGGCCCTTGGCTCCCTAGGGCGGCGGGGTGGTCTCCCCCAGTGCCAAGGTAGAAGTGGAAGGTTTGTCACAGCATGTGAGTTGGGTGCTGTCCACAAATACTGGACTTAGCTGTAGGTTTACAGTAATTAATTCATTAATTTGATGCCTTTGGTTGAGCTTGGGCAAGACAGAAGGTGGAAAGTGGAGTTGTGGGTCTGGACAGCCACCCCAGATGCAGCAGAACACCTGCTCGGGAGGGGGCGTGGCTCTGGGAATGAGGGGGGTGATTCTGCCACCAGGGTCCTTTGGGAAGCAGGTTTATTGTAGCTAGGCCTTGAAGGGCGAATGGGGTGTCAGCATGAACGAAAGCACAGGTGGGAAGGAGGATGTGATATGGGCTCGTTCTCACGCTTCCAGTGGTTTCGTTTAGCCAGACCTCAGCAGGCAGGAGGAGCTGAGGTTGACTTAAGGTTGGTACTTGAGTCCTAAGAAGCTTGATCTTGTGAACAGCGGGGTTTATTAGAAGGATTCCAAGTGGCACTCTCGAAACAGGAGAAAGGGCTGCACCAGGGCTATGGCTGCAGAGGCCGGATCCCATGGGTCAGTTGGGAGATTCAGGTTGGGTGACTAGACAGCAGGTAGGGGGGCCTTCACAGAGCAGGGGCCAGTTCGTGGAGGAAGATAAACTCCATGCCCGAAAGGTGGGTCTTTAGTGGTGTCTAAAGGACAGTCACATGTTGATGTCTGAGAGGTGTCTGTCTCCTTGGTCTGAAAAGCTTGCTACAGGCCAGGATTGGCCATGTGAGCCGAGAGGCAGGAGGGTATTTGAAGCCCTGGGAGAGGGGGAAGTGAGAGTGGGGAGAGGCTGGGGCCCGAGCACACCTGTGGCTCAGATCGCAGCTCAGGGCCAGTGGAAGAGGCTGGAGCTGGACAGGGAGGGATGAGGGCATCTCTTTGGTCAGGGACGAAGAGGAGGAGGTGAGTGGTGGAGTAGGGTGCTGCTGAGAAGGCAGGTATGTTAGGGCTGGAGAAGACCCCCGGGCTGTGCCCTCCGCGTGGTGTTGGTGGTCCTGGGGAGAGTGGTCTGGGAGCGTGCTCAGGTGACGCCAGGCTGTGGTGAGCTGAGGAGCAGCGGGTAGAAGGGAGGGCACAGGATGTGGAAGGGAGAAGACAGTCCCCTTGCAGGTGGCCTGCAGGTACCAAGGGTGGAGTACCAAGGGACTGTGGTATCTGGGTTGAGACCAGGGCTCGGGAGGGCTGCAGTCACCATTCCACTGGGCACTGAACAACTAGGCCCACCTGACTCAGCATCTTTCTTGCCACGCCTAGAGCCACCATCCGTCATGCTCTTGAATGGGGACTGCCCAGAGAGCCTGCAGAAGGAGGAGCGGGCAGCTGAGCCACCTCGGGAAAATGGGCTGGATGAGGCGGAGCCAGGAGATGAGACCACTGGACAGGAAGTCATTGTCATTCAGGACACTGGCTTTTCTGTGAAGATCCTGGCCCCTGGGATCGAGCCCTTCTCACTGCAGGTGAGGTGGAGGAAGGGGTGCTGGGGACCAGGACCTCAGCCTGCTGGGGAGCACAAGGCCAAAAAGCTGAGCCTTGCCCCAGCACATCCTGGCCCCATGTAGGCAGAAAGCTGAGGGTCCTGTGCCTCACCCCAGGTCACTCAGCTAGCGTGGCAGACGTGGGAATCGAGTCCAGGTTCAGGTCATTGCCCATGGCTAGAGGACAGCTACCAGCTTGGACTGCCGGCTCTGTTTGGGGGAGAGGAGTGTTTGTGGCCGTGCAGTGTTGGGGTACCAGGACTCCCTAGCCTCTTGCTCTGTGCCCTGAGGCAAGTCAGCTCTCTCTGAGCTACCACTTTATATCCACCAGAGGGGAGGGAGGTAGTGGGTGGTCTCCAAAGGCAGAGCCAACCTGGAGGCATTGCAAGCTGATAACTCCTTGGGGGACCAGGCAATGCCCGTTAATGTCCTCTGTGCTCACAGAAGCACCCTTCTAGACGGCAAAAGCCATTTGCCCTCTAGGACAAGGCAGGAGGCAAGGCTGCCATTTTGTCCCCTAGTTTTTCCATCCGCTGCTGCTCTGCTCAGGGATCGCTTTTGGTATGCAGGAACAGTCAGCGGGGCCCGGCTCTGTCCTGCACACACGTGGATGCAGGCAGGAATGGTGTGTGGACAGGGCCTGGAATTTAAAAGCCAACAAGTGGGAAACTGAGTATTTTGGGCATTTATTCTCAGGACCCAGGTACTTTGGGCTGGGGACAGGGTATATATCCTTGCTCCCCACCATGTGACCTCTTAACCAGGGTGGTTGGGCCTTCCCCCTGCCAGGTGTCCCCCCAGGAGATGGTACAGGAGATCCACCAGGTGCTCATGGATCGCGAAGACACATGTCACCGCACCTGCTTCTCGCTGCACCTGGATGGCAACATGCTGGACCACTTCTCAGAGCTGCGCAGTGTTGAGGGGCTACAGGAGGGCTCAGTGCTCCGCGTGGTAGAAGGTTGGTCCAGAAGTTGGGTGGCCAGGGGAGACCCCCCGAGGCAAGGCCAGCCAGCACTCTCCACCACTGCTGCTGGGATCTCTGTCACAAATGAGCACGTGGAGGTGGGATTGGAGCACAGGGCTGCTTCTTGGGCCATCACACCTGCAACCTCCAACTTCATGGCCCATAGGTTAAAGGATAGAGTTGCGATTCTAAAAAAAAAAAGTAGGCAGTACCAGGCCAGGGCTTGAAGTTGGCGAATGAAATTCTGTAAAGGTAGATGGTAAGTTTTGTAAGGAAACTGAATTTTTTTTTTTTTTTTGAAACAGAGTCTGGCTCTGTTGCCCTGGCTAGAGTGCCATGGCGTCAGCCTAGCTCACAGCAACCTCAAACTCCTAAGCTCAAGCAATCCTCCTGCCTCAGCCTACCGAGTAGCTTGGACTACAGGCATGCTCCACCATGCCCAGCTCATTTTTTCTTTATATATATTTTTAGTTGTCTAGATAATTTCTTTGTACTTTTAGTAGAGACGGAGTCTCGCTCTTGGTCAGGCTGGTCTTGAACTCCTGACTTTGAGTGATCCACCCACCTCGGCTTCCCAGAGTGCTAGGATTACAGGCGTGAGCCACCGTGCCCAACCGGGAAACTAAAAAGTTTTAAGCTGGGCAAGGTGGCTCACACCTGTAATCCAGCACTTGGGAGGCGAAAGCAGGAGGATTGTTTAAAGCCAGGACTTTGAGTCTAGCCTGGGCAACATACTGAGACCTCATCTCTACGAAGAGAGAAAAAAAAAATTAGCTGGGCATGGTGGCATTTGCCTGTAGTCCCAGCTACTGTGGAGGCTGAGGCGGGAGAATCACTTGAGCCCAGGAGTTTGAGGTTGCAGTGAGCTATGAACATGCCATTGGACTTAGCCCAGGCAACAGAGTGAGACCGTGACTCAAAAAAACAAAACAAAACAAAAAAAAGTTCACAGCCGTTGAGTGTGGAAGTCAGGCCCAATGCAGAGCTGTCAACTGGTGTGGTGAAACTGCTTTGGTTATAAAACAAAAGAGACTTTTTTATTTTATTTTATTTTTTTTAAGACAGAGTCTCACTCTGTTGCCCAGGCTAGAGTGCCATGGCGTCAGCCTAGCTCACAGCAACCTCCAACTCCTGGGCTTAAGCGATCCTCCTGACTCAGCCTCCTGGGTAGCTGGGACTACAGGCGTGCGCCACCACTCCTGGCTAATTTTTTTTCTATTTTTAGTTGCCTGGCTAATTTTTTCTGTTTTTAGTAGAGACGGGGTCTCACTTTGCTCAGGCTGGTCTTGAACTCTTGACCTCAAGCGCTCTTCCCACCTTGGCCTCCCAGAGTGCTGAGATTACAGGCATGAGGCATCGCACCTGGCCCAAAAGTGACTGTTGACTCCAGTTCCCTGGGGAGAAGCCCCTCGGGTTCCCAGGGCCTGTCTGCTTGTTAGAGCGACTGGAAAAGGTCTGTAGCACAGTGATGTCCATAGTTGATAACAGAACCTCTTCCCGCCTCCAAAAGCACCACCATTACAATTCCAGGAAATATACACTGGGGGTCATTGTCGAAGTTGATGGTCCTGGGAAGTTCTCAGGCCACTACTGAGTGAGGGCTGCCCGGGGAGAGCAGAGTAATCCGGTGGAGACCCAGCAGCTCGGAAGGCCTTGCCCACTGAGCTACTAGCACATGAAAAGTGGGCAGCCTTGTGGGCTCCCCAAGGCTTGCATGTGCTTCAAGAGGCTTTTGGCAGAAGGTTTTATGTGAATAAGGATCCCACCTTACCAGCAGGCAGGGGTGTGGGGGTGTGCCTGTGTTTTGAAACCAGAACTCCAGCTTTTATGTTCATGGTGGAATTTGAAAATGGAAGCCTAAAGTTGAAAATTAAGACCACCCATACTAGCACCCCTGCAGACTATTTTCTGTGCTAGGCAAGTCGTTCCAGGGTGAAGGGCCCTGGTAACAGCCTCCCATCCCCTCCCTTCCTGACAGAGCCATACACAGTGCGTGAGGCCCGCATCCACGTGCGCCACGTCCGAGACCTGCTCAAGAGCCTGGACCCATCCGACGCCTTCAATGGAGTTGACTGCAACTCCTTGTCCTTCCTGAGTGTCTTCACTGATGGCGACCTGGGAGGTATGGGAGGAATTGGGCCCGGCGGTTGGGCAGAGGGGCAGGGAGCAAGGAGGCCAGGGGCTGAGGGGGGTGGGGGCCAGGCCTTCCTCCTGGAGGGGCCTGGGTCTGGGCCTGAGGTGCCCAAACTGGGGCCATGTTGAGGTTGAGAGGTGGTTGGTCCCATTGGCCCTGTGCTGACCACCAGCCTTGGGTCCCTCAGACAGCGGGAAGCGGAAGAAGGGCTTGGAGATGGACCCCATTGACTGCACACCACCCGAGTACATCTTGCCAGGCAGCCGGGAGCGGCCGTTGTGTCCCTTGCAGCCCCAGAACCGTGACTGGAAGGTGGGCCTCCTGGGGGGAGCGAGGAAAGAGGGTCCCTTGGGTGGAGGGCCACACGCCAGGAGGCCTGGCCCACTCATGCCTGGCCATTCCTGCAGCCCCTGCAGTGCCTGAAAGTGCTGACCATGAGTGGCTGGAACCCGCCCCCGGGCAACCGCAAGATGCACGGGGACCTCATGTACCTGTTTGTGATCACAGCCGAGGACCGGCAAGTCAGCATCACCGCATCCACACGGGGCTTCTACCTGAACCAGTGAGTCCCTGCCAGCCTGCCACGGGCCCTGGTGTGCCCAGCAGTTCCGGGTCTGTGGGCAGACACCCGGGGCACCCCGCTGAGTGACCACCCTCTCCTTGCAGGTCCACAGCCTATCACTTCAACCCCAAACCCGCCAGCCCCCGCTTCCTCAGCCATTCCTTAGTGGAGCTGCTCAACCAGATCAGCCCGACCTTCAAAAAAAACTTCGCTGTGCTGCAGAAAAAAAGGTAGAGCCTTTGCCTTTGCCTTGTCTCCCGTCGCAGGGGGTGTGGAATGAACTGGCCAGCCTGAACTCCAGCACTTCCGCCCAGAGAAACTGTCCCCATCCTCCAGCACCCGAGTCCCCCTGTAGGGAGCTGTCAGCCAGCGCTGGAGACAGCAGCCAAGAGAGGCCTGTTCGCTTCCGTCTGACTCCTCAGGGCAGTGTCTTGGGGTGGGTGGATGCCAGAGCAGGCAGGGGCCTCAGAGAAGAAGGGGCCCGCAGCAGAGCTCTGAGCTTGGTGGGCTGCCCCATCTCCCCCTCCCCTGCCTGCCACAGGGTCCAGCGCCACCCGTTCGAGAGGATCGCCACCCCGTTCCAGGTATACAGCTGGACGGCCCCGCAGGCGGAGCACGCCATGGACTGTGTGCGCGCAGAGGATGCCTACACCTCGAGGCTGGGCTACGAGGAGCACATTCCTGGACAGGTGCCTGCGGCCTGGCCCTCCCCTCGCTGGGCGCCCCTCCCCTCCTCCATGCCAGGCTGGGTTCCGTGCACTCCCCTGGAGGCTCCATGCTTGTCTGTTCATTTGGGAGTCCGAGGGGCTGCCCACGAAGAGGTCAAAGAAGGGACTTTGCAGAGCCTGCATCCCCCTCCTTTGTCCCTCTGCAGACCCGGGACTGGAACGAGGAGCTGCAGACGACCAGGGAATTGCCACGAAAGAACCTGCCTGAGCGGCTGCTTCGAGAAAGAGCCATATTCAAGGTGCCCGCAGCGCCTACCTTTTTTCTGGCCCCTTCGTGACTTCGAGTCCATGGGAGGAGAGGGCTCTCTTTCCCTCTGAGCTGAATGGCAAGGGCCACCCGGCTTCCTCTCCTCTCTGCTGACTGCTGTGGGGCCCTGGCCTGCATGTGCCCTCTGACCCTTCTAGAGCAGCAGCTCATTTGCATGGCACTTTCAGCTTGCTGGGGTTTAAATGTTATCGGTACCGTTACTGAGATAGAAATGAGAAAAAAATAATTGCTTAAGGAGAACCTCTTGTAATCTTACTGCCCAGAGGTGGTGATGGCAAAAGAGCGAGCTAATTTCTCAGGTACTAACTTTGCCAGGGGCAGTGCCAAGTGCTTTGTAGGCATTAGTTCCTATGATCTTTTGGACACCTTGTAAAGATGAGTACTTTTTTACAAGTGACCTTGTAAAGGTTGCTGTTTCATAGATGAGTAGACTGGGTGTGGGAGGTTACCTGTCCAAGTGCACCGGCACATAAGCAGTGGGCCCCTGCTCCAGCCCTCACACCATGTTACTCACTGAGCTCTGCTGTTTCCCTAAGTATGAGTGTTATAATGGTTTTCTTGCCCTTCTCTAAATATGGGGAAACTGAGGCTGGGGGTTCCTGGGCTCCCAAGGCAGGCCTGGTTGCCTGCACCACCCAGCTGAGCTTAGCCAGGGTGGGCACACCTGAGGCTCTTGTGGGTGGGGCTCTCACGCTCCCAACCTCGGCCCCTCCCAGGTACACAGTGACTTCACAGCAGCTGCCACTCGGGGCGCTATGGCAGTCATTGACGGCAACGTGATGGCCATCAACCCCAGCGAGGAGACCAAGATGCAGATGTTCATCTGGAACAACATTTTCTTCAGCCTGGGCTTTGATGTCCGCGACCACTACAAGGACTTCGGTGGCGATGTGGCTGCCTACGTAGCGCCCACCAACGACCTGAACGGCGTGCGCACGTATAACGCGGTGGACGTGGAGGGGCTGTACACGCTGGGCACGGTGGTGGTAGATTACCGTGGCTACAGGGTCACGGCCCAGTCCATCATCCCTGGCATCCTGGAGCGGGACCAGGAGCAGAGCGTCATCTACGGGTCCATCGACTTTGGCAAGACGGTGGTGTCGCACCCCCGCTACCTGGAGCTGCTGGAGCGCACCAGCCGGCCCCTCAAGATCCTGCGGCACCGGGTGCTCAACGACCGCGACGAAGAGGTGGAGCTCTGCTCCTCCGTCGAGTGCAAGGGCATCATCGGCAATGATGGGCGCCACTATATCCTCGACCTGCTGCGCACCTTCCCCCCGGACCTCAACTTCCTGCCCGTGCCTGGGGAGGAGCTGCCCGAGGAGTGCACCCGCGCCGGCTTCCCCCGCGCCCACCGGCACAAGCTCTGCTGCCTGCGCCAGGAGCTGGTGGATGCCTTCGTGGAGCACAGGTGAGGAGCAACCCTGCGAGGCCTGGGCCGTGGCTCCATGCCAGGAGGCGTAGGCAACCTCCGTTGTTTTGGGGCTGGATTCTTGAAGGGAGAAGCTCTGGAAAGTGAGGAAGGGCTGGTTCTGGGCCACATTCCCTGGACTCCCCGACCCAATCTGCCAGGCTTCCCGGTGCACAGATGCTGGGCAGAGCAGGGACTCACTCGGCTGAAGTGCTGCTGCCGTCTGAAGGAACATTTAGGCATCTGCTGGGGGGGTTGTGAATGTCACCTGGGTGGAGTATGAGGAGGGAACGGGTGGTTAGGTGTCGGCCATGTCAAACATCCCACGCTGTGAGTAACTCTTTCTCAAGGTGTCTGTTGAGAGCCCTGGCTTGGCTGGTGAGCCACTTCTCACCCACCCACGCCCCAGAGTCTTCATGTCCAGGGAGATTTGCCTTTTGCTGTGACCCGCTGCTGTCTGGCACATGCGTGCGTCGACATTCGCACACTGGGCAGGACATGTCCTCGTGCCTGCAGCGTGTACAGCCCCAACACTCCTCGGCCCCCCACAGGCCAGGAACCTGGGGCCTGACTCTGGGCCCTGCAGCCAGCAGGGAGCTGTGGGCAGCAGAGCTTCCAGACAGCCCTTCTAATGTCCTGCTCTGTCCTGTCTGCCTCGCTCCAGGTACCTCCTCTTCATGAAGCTGGCAGCCCTGCAGCTGATGCAGCAGAAAGCCGGCAAGCTGGAGAACCCCACCTCCCTGGAAAATGGTGGGCCTCCCTCCTCAGAGTCCAAGCCTGAAGACCCTCCGGGCCCCGAGGCGGAAAGGGAGGAGGAGGAGGGCAGCAGCGCTAGCGGCCTGGCCAAGGTGAAGGAGCTGGCAGAGACCATCGCTGCGGACGACAGCACAGGTGGGGAGAGCCCCCGGCCTGCCCTGGCAGCTGGTCCTGGCACATGTCCACAGGGAGTAGGGGGTGAGGCTCAGGGCAGCCCAGCCCCACTGAGGCGGAGGGGGTCCGCCTTCCATTGGGCTGTGTCTCTGCAGCAGACCCTCGGAGCCGAGAGGTGATCCGTAATGCGTGCAAGGCAGTCGGCTCCATCAGCAGCACGGCCTTCGACATCCGCTTCAACCCTGACATCTTCTCGCCAGGCAAGCACAGGGCCTGGGCAGAGCCGTGCAGGGGACGGGGGGGGTCTTGGGGCCCTTGGTGCTGGGGGGCCTGTGTGCCCCCGAGTGCTGCTCCCGCCAGCCCCAGCGGCTTCTGCCTTGCCTGCCCCGCCTGCCTCCCGCCTGGCTCAAGCCTCTCCCCTCCCTCCAGGGGTTCGTTTCCCTGAGTCCTGCCAGGACGAAGTTCGGGACCAGAAGCAGCTGCTGAAGGACGCGGCTGCCTTCTTGCTCTCCTGTCAGATCCCTGGCTTGGTGAGGACGTGTCCCCGAGGGTGGTGGTGTGGGCCTGGTGCCTCATGCGCCCCCAACTTGGAGCTTGTGGGCCCTTCACGGGAGTGGCCACCTTGGCTTTTCCTGGCCTGGGAGTCGGGCAGGGTGGATGATCATCCCACATCATAGATGGCAGCCTGACCCTGAGAGGTCAGGGGAGTCCTGAGGCACAGGCTCTGCCCTGCTGGCAGCTGGGTCTATCCTGAGTGCCGTGTGGCCCGAGGGTGGGCGAGCTGGTATGCTCAGGTGGTGCACTCGTCTCAGACTGCTGTGCCTCCAAGCCTCTGGACGGGCGAGGGGAGAGCAGTGGCCCCCAAGTGTCACCGTCCTCTTGCCCAGGTAGTCAGAGAGGAGTCTATGCCACCCGTTGGGCTTTCTCAGTTGTTGGCCTGCGGGCCTCTGGCCCTGCATCGCTGAGTGGGGCAGTTCTTCCTGCGCCCTTGCTGGAGGTGCAGGGCAGGTTCTCGTGTCCCTGCTGCTACTTTCTGGGGAGCTGGGGTCTGAGTCCTGTCCTTCCCTCAGGGCCCCAGGACAGTGCGTGCTCCCCAGGGAAGACCCAGGGGGGTGGAGGCCGAGGTGCCGGGCCGGGGTCTGACCTGCTGCCGCCCACAGGTGAAGGACTGCACAGAGCACGTGGTGCTGCCCATGGACGGGGCCACGCTGGCTGAGGTGATGCGGCAGCGCGGCATCAACATGCGCTACTTGGGCAAGGTGCTGGACCTCGTGCTCCGGAGCTCAGCCCGCGACCAGCTGGACCACATCTACGTGAGTGCCCCGGGTGGGCTGTGGGACTGGTGGGACCACGAAGGAGGCCTGGGGCCTGACCACGGCTCCCTTTTGAATCGTTTCAGAAAATAGGCATCGGAGAACTCATCACCCGCTCTGCCAAGCACATCTTCAAGACGTACTTACAGGTACTGCCCCTCCCCTCCCCAGCTGGCCAGGGTCTCCCTGGGTGGTGTCAGGCATCAGGGAGGAGCCCTGGGTTGGGACCGAGGACCCTTGTGACTTTGGTCAAAACCTGCCTTGCAGGGCGTCGAGCTCTCGGGGCTCTCAGCCGCCATCAGCCACTTCCTGAACTGCTTCCTGAGCTCCTACCCCAACCCTGTGGCCCACCTGCCTGCCGACGAGCTGGTCTCCAAGAAGAGGAACAAGAGGAGGAAAAACCGGCCCCCAGGGTCTGCGGATAACACAGCCTGGGCTGTGATGACCCCCCAGGAGCTTTGGAAGAACATCTGCCAGGAAGCCAAGAGCTACTTCGACTTCAGCCTCGAGTGGTACGTGCATGGTTGGGGCAGGACAGCTTGGGACTGGGCTCGGACGGCATCTGGGCCTGTAGTCCCAGAGCAATGGGGTCAATAGAGAAGAGGGGCCCAAGTGATGCCAAAGTCACAAGGGCTCTGCCCGGGTGCCCGACACCACCCAGGGAGTGGTTGTGGAGGGCGGGAGAGGGAGGCCCCTGGGGCTGGTGGAGAAGCAGCTGTCGGAGTGGGGGGGGTTCGGGGGTGGGGCCAGGCGGGACTGCTCAGGCCCACTTGCCCCCCCCAGCGAGAGCGTGGACCAGGCCGTGGAGACCTACGGCCTGCAGAAGATAACACTGCTGCGCGAGATCTCGCTGAAAACCGGTATCCAGGTGGGCACGGCCCGAGGGCCAGAGGGTGGGGGGAGGTGACTTTCTCCACGTGGCCGTTTCCTTACACGGCGGTGGGTCAGGAGGTGCGGGCTGTCTGAGCCCGGGGCTGAGGCTGCTGTGTCTGTCGCGCTCGCCCCAGATCCTGCTGAAGGAGTACAGCTTCGACAGCCGCCACAAGCCCGCGTTCACCGAGGAGGACGTGCTCAACATCTTCCCCGTGGTCAAGCACGTCAACCCCAAGGCCTCGGACGCCTTCCATTTCTTCCAGAGTGGACAGGCCAAAGTCCAACAGGGTACGTGGCTGGGTGGGGCTGAGCGCAGGTGCGGGGCTTCCCTGGTCCCTGGCCCTGACCTTGCCACCCCTGGGGGTGCCCTGCAGGCTTCCTGAAGGAGGGCTGTGAGCTCATCAATGAGGCCCTGAACCTGTTCAACAACGTGTACGGAGCCATGCACGTGGAGATCTGCGCCTGCCTGCGCCTCCTGGCCCGTCTCCACTACATCATGGGCGACTACACCGAGGTGGGCCTTGAGCACGCTCTGGGCTGTGTCCACGCAGGCCCCGGGGCCTGGCCTGGTGTTGGGCATGGTGAGCCAGGGGTCTGGGGCTGCGTTGTCACCCCCCGTGGTAGCAGGAAGGGGGAGTCCAGGCCCGCAGGACTGCAGCCCTGTTCTAGGGGTTAGGTGGTCGCTCACCTCACCTTGGGGACCATGTAGAGGAGCCGGAGGGGCCCAGGGGGGCCCAGGGAGGCCCTGGGGGCTCCTGCTGTGTCTGGGCTCCCCCCGGCCCCACCGCTCGGCAGCGCGTCCTTGGGAGCCTCCTGTGCTCCAGTGAGGGGGATGCGATGGAGGCGCTGGCAGGGCTCCCCTCACGGGCGTTGGCAAGGCCACATTCCGGAGCACAGTGCCCAGCGCCTGCAAGCACCCCGTGGAAGCCACGGTCATCTTGACCACGTGTGGCCCTGTAGTGGTCAGACTGCCTCGACTGGCTGGGGCTCGGAGAGGCCGTTTTAGGGGTCGGCGTGCTTCATCCTCCCCACACCCCCTTCAGTCGAGGGGACTACTTTTTTCCTTTGTTTATGTATTTTTTTTAAGTTAATGTTTTATTTTTAGTAGTTTTAGATTTTGCATAGATTTTGTTGGAAAGAGGGCTTAAAACAACAGCCTTTTAGAAGGCCTCAGTGCGTGTGCACCGCCAGCAGCTGTGGGCCCTTCCGCTGCCCTCAAGCGAAGCCCAGATAGGAAATGCAGCCAGGGGTGACGGGCGAGCGCGAGAGCTGCGCGTGGGGGCTGCTTGCTCCCCGGGACCTGGCAGCTCTGGGCGTGGGGCAGCGCCCACCCTGGATCGACAGCCCCCTTCCCCCAGGCCCTGAGCAACCAGCAGAAGGCCGTGCTGATGAGCGAGCGGGTGATGGGCATCGAGCACCCCAACACCATCCAGGAATACGTGAGTGCCATGCGGGGGGCGCGCGGTGCCCTTGGTCCCCGCACGCGCCCCGCCTGGCCCTGACCCGCCCGCCCACCCGCAGATGCACCTGGCCCTGTACTGCTTCGCCAGCAGCCAGCTGTCCACGGCCCTGAGCCTGCTGTACCGCGCCCGCTACCTCATGCTGCTGGTGTTTGGGGAAGACCACCCTGAGATGGCTCTGCTGGACGTGAGTGCTGGGGAGGGGCGACAGGGACCAGCCTGTGTCCCAGGGATTTGGGAGCTGACCAGGCCCCCCCCACTGCCCCCAGAACAACATCGGGCTGGTGCTGCACGGCGTGATGGAGTACGACCTGTCGCTGCGCTTCCTGGAGAACGCGCTGGCCGTCAGCACGAAGTACCACGGGCCCAAGGCCCTGAAGGTGGCCCTCAGGTGAGGGAGGCTGCATGAGCCAAACTCCCAGGGCCACAGAGGCCTGGGGAACTCTTGGGGTGGGACAGGGGAGGGACCCAGTGTTCTGTCTTCATCAGATTTTCTTTTGACTAAGTATCTTTCAACTTCCCCCTCTTCTGAGCCCTGGACTTGATGTTCCCCTCGGGTCGATTGCAGGGAGGGATGTAGGGGATCCCCCCACCCTGAGTCAGGTGCCCACCGCCTAGCCTGCTCATGTCCCTCCCTCGCCCTGCCTGCCGTGCCTCCTGGCAGCCACCACCTTGTTGCCCGGGTCTATGAGAGCAAAGCTGAGTTCCGGTCGGCCCTGCAGCACGAGAAGGAAGGCTACACCATCTATAAGACCCAGGTGGGCTGCGGCAGTGGCTGGGGGCTGGAGCTGGGCCTGTGGGCCGTGGGCAGCCTGATCCCTTCCTGCCTCTCCCCGTAGCTGGGCGAGGACCACGAGAAGACCAAGGAGAGCTCCGAGTACCTCAAGTGCCTGACCCAGCAGGCCGTGGCCCTGCAGCGCACCATGAACGAGATCTACCGCAACGGCTCCAGCGCCAACATCCCGCCCCTCAAAGTACGTTCCTGGGCCGGGCGGGGGGCACCCCCAGCCTAGGGTGGGCGGGCCTCGCTCACCGCCGGCCCCTCCGCCCTCAGTTCACAGCCCCCAGCATGGCCAGCGTCCTGGAACAGCTCAACGTCATCAACGGCATCCTCTTCATCCCTCTCAGGTGAGGCGCCCGTACACACACCCCACCTAGAAGTGAGCCTCTGGCGTTTTATTATCTAACGTGTGTCACCACTCATGCATTGACACGGCTCAAAATTGAACACGGAGTCAGCGATGGGAAGTTCCTTGTGAATCCTGCCAGAAATACTCTGCATAACTGAGCCAACACGGAGCTGTGATCTTTTTCCTTTGTTTTCTACACTAAATCGTAGCATACAGTGCAGAAAGCTTTTCTTTCTTAACAATATATCTTGATGGTCTTTCATATCAGTACCTAAAAAGTGGCTCCATCCTTGCTCTGGCTGCCAGGGTGTGCCCTGGGAACAGCCCCTGAGGACTCCGTGGGGCTCTGCAAGCAGCACCCTCGTCCCCTCCTCCCTCGCGGGTGTGGCAGTGGGCTTGGTCAGCCTGGCCTGTGGCTCCCCCGCCCCACTCCGGTGCCGGCTTGTCGGAGGGGAGGCCCGTAGGACCTGGCGTGGGGTGGGAGCGGCCAGGCCTCAGGCCGTGTCCGGGGCGGCATTCTTACTTTCTCAGCGTTTAGGGGCCCTGCTCCACGCACATCTGTGAGAGGTTGATCTTACCCAAGTGCAAGTGTAACCAAAGCTGGTAGGGTGTCGGAGGGCCCGGGTCCGGGCCCGGTCTCATCCGCCTTCATCCCACCCTTCTGCTCAGCCAAAAAGACCTGGAGAATCTGAAAGCTGAGGTGGCGCGGCGGCACCAGCTCCAGGAGGCCAGCAGAAACAGGGATAGGGCTGAGGAGCCCATGGCCACGGAGCCCGAGCCAGCGGGGGACCCAGAGGACGTGGGCTCCCAGCCCCAGGCTGCCAAGGACCCTTCTTCCCCGAGCTTGCAGGGATAGGGAGAGACAGACGGACAATCAGCGGCCCCGTCACCAGTGATGCAGATTCCAGGAGAAGGGGGCATGCCTCCAGATCAGAAGAGGACGCGAGTCCGCTTCTTCCATGTTCCACCCCCACCCCCACCCCCAGCATCTTCCTGGGACCCCAGCCTGGCCTGCCTGCCCCCAAAAAGATGTTTTTGCACTGGTTCACTGAATATACGATGCAGAGGCCTGAGCGAAGACCGTGAATGGAGCGTGTGGGCATCAGTTCCCAGCTGGGGGGCAGGTGCCCCCCAGGCCCCCGTCCTCCAGCAGGTGTGTGCGAGTGTGTCCATGCCATGAGTGTCTCGATCTGTCCTTCCTCACTTGTACATAGCCCCGAGTCGGTTCTGAGTGGATGACGCGCAGCTGAGACTTCTCAGGTCATTTGTATGTTTGACGTTATGGCTGCTGCTTCTGCTGCCGCTGCCCCCGGGCCCAACCTGGCTGCAAGTCGAGGTTTCAAGCCAAAAAAGATGGGGCTTTCCTGTGTCCTGGGATGGGAGTCAGAGCTCTGTGGCAGGGCTGGAGGCTTGGGGTGCACTTTAGTTTTGTGACTATGGCTCCAGGGTGAGGGTGAGGGGTTGGCAGTGGCGCTCCCCGGGCACCCGTGCACCCGCCCTTGCCTGTCTGCCCTTGGCTCCAGCAGGAGGCGCTGCCACGGGCTCTGACAGGCCTCTCTACTCCTGCACCCCAGGTGGGGTAACCTTGGGGGCTAGTCTGAATGTATCCTTCTCCCCGTTTTAACCTGAGCTGCCTAACGCACAGTGGGGTGGGGTGGGTGGGGGGCTGGGGGACCAGGCTGAGCCATGGATCTGGGGGAAGGTTACCAGATACAGGAGTGACTGTCACCTCTTTGTGGAGCCCGGCTCCCTGCCTGGTCCTGCCCCACATGCACCTTCTATGGAGAGTAGCTCTGGGGGTAGCAGGCGGTTCCCAGAGGCCCCGGCGCTCCCTGTCCCCGCCTGCCTTGCGCCGCTTCTCTGGCTTCTCTGGCTTCTCCGTGCCGCTGTCAGAGCCTGGGGGAGGAGGTCGCACCCGTGAGCCGAGGGAGCCGTGTCTGGCGGCCGCCCGGTCTGTCCAGACACCTTGTTTCAAAGGGAGCGGGCGTGAGCTAGCAAGCATCCCCACAGCTGATCAAGAACTTTTTCTTGTTTTTAAACCATCACGTCTTCATTTCACATTGGAATAAAGTGAGTTTTTGAAACCTGCTGCCCCAGCCTCACCTGTGCGTTCTGTACCCTAGTCTCGTTTGACCGCAAGGGCTGTTGTCGGAAATGGTCCTGGGAGGCGAGTATGTATAAATTAGGTCAAATTCAAGATTCTGCTTATCACGTCACTTGAGTAGGTGGAGTCATGAGCACTCAGCTGGGGTTCCCCCAGCTGCCAGTCACTAGGCTCGTGGGCCTGTGACAGAGATGACCCTCGCCCGTCATTGGTGACAGGAGAAAAAGGCTGGAGTGAAGGCTGGTCGGGGAGGGGTGCTAGGCAGCTGGATCTGCCAGGTCACTGAGCACCCAGTGGGGCACCTCAGGCGAAGTGTCCCTTCACTTGGGCGGGAGCATTGGGCACCCGAAGGTGTGCGGTGCTGGGGGCGCGGAGGAGGAGTTGAAATTTGTCATCCTGGTGGCTTCAGTGTTAGGTAGATCCTTGGAGAGCTGAGATGGAAGGAAGGAGAGCCCACCCAGGTGGACTTAAGGAGCAGAGCCTGTGACATGAGGGGACCTCGCTCTCGGGGGAGGGGAGTTTAAGTCTCATTACAGCTGGTGGCTGCCCAGCCATCCCTCTGCAGAGCAGGCAGGCCCTCGGCCTCATGTAGAACTGAATGCCTTTTGGAATTTGGGGGAAGTTCTTTGTGTCTTGGAAATTCTGAAAAAGAAAATTCCACCTTAATAATCTCTTAGCCAACTGGAGTAAATGTCCATGACCTCACGGTTTTACGTGACGCCCAGATCAACCCCGAGCCTGGTGAAGCCTGGTGCGTGCCCCACCGGCAGCCTCCTTCCCAGCCTCACGGTAACCACCGGGCCTTGCTCCCCTGACCAGGGGTCATGGTTTCACCACACTTCTCCAAATGGGGGCACATTTTAAAGCTCAGAAGGGATTGGGTTTAATTATTACCATTGTGCCTACTTGTCACCTGAGAGGCCCAGGGCTGTTTTTCCTAGTTGATCCCTTAAGCACATTAGTGCTGTCAGACACCTTTTGACAACCCAAATGACAAGGGCCTGTTGTTTTATAAAGGAAATGGAGGCTGTAGGTGTGAAATCCACCCCTTCTCCTTCCCTTCCCTTAGGTGACAGGTTTCAATTTTTTTAAAAAAGAGTAAATAGTGGCATAAAGGCAGGTTTCGTGTGGGAACTGGCACACGGTAGGCCGTGGTCTCTGTGGACCAGCAGCTCTTCAAGATGGAAAACGGAGTCTCACCAAGTTGTGTGAGCCTCTCCATACCCTCTGCTTTCGTCTTCCACTTTTTTCTTCTGTTTGGATTTCTTTTTAACATGCATTTTTTAATAATTTTGTTTAAAGACAGGGTCTTGCTCTGTCTCAAAGGCTACAGTGCAGTGGCACAATCATAGGCTCACTGCAGCCTCAGACTCCTAGGGTCACACAATCCTGCCTTAGCCTTCCGAGTAGCTGGGACTACAGGTACATGCCACCACACCTGGCTAATTTCTTTTTCTAAAAATGGAGATGGGGTCTTGCCATGTTGCCCAGGCTGGTCTTGAACTCCCAGCCTCAAGTGATCTTTTCCCGTCAGCCTCCCAAAATGCTAGGATTATAGGTCTGAGCCCCTGCACCTGGTCCTATTTTTGTAATTTAAAAAATATCTTAAAAGAACTGTTAGAATCAAATTAAACTTTTAAGGTTGTATCATCTGCATCTACGTCTGTCTTGTTACCTACGAGTACTGCGAGAACTGTTGGACTTAATTGAGGAATTCCTATACGTCCTGCAGCTCAGACTAAGGTACCCTGACGTGGCCCAAGTGTTTCCTCACCCCTACCTTCAAGGTCTAAGCTACCAAATCAAACTGGGACACCTACAGAGGACAGGTGGCTTTTCCACAAGTGGAAAGTGAAACACCCCCATTAATGGGAGTAATCCATTGATTTTAAGAGAGAAATCAGACGCAGGACAGACCATGCAGGACACAATTACCCTGAGAATAGTCACTTCACATAAAACGATTGAGGAGCCTACAATAAGCAAGTCTGGGCAACATAATTCTTGCTTATCCTCCGCACCCCCTTTCCTAATGGCCACCTCACGATGGTCAGCAGTGGGGTACAACGTGGGCTCAGGGATGGGATGAGGGTCTTTCCTGCATTATTAAAGCGGCTGAAAAGTTTTTAAAGTGTCCAAATGTCCTCCTTCTTAGCTTAAATAGCTAGTAAGATGTGTTACACATGCAGAAACAGGTAAGGGAAAGACCGAGTCCCAGCTCACCCCTTAATCAGCTACAACACCCTTGACATGTGACCCCCCCCCTCGTGAACCTCAGTTTTCCTGTCCGTTAACACACACCAGCGCCCACCAGCGGGCTGTGTGAGAAAGGGTCAGGTCTCTTCCCTCGGCTAGTCCCTCCACCTCCGCGGGGGGCCAGGAGACCTCAGGAATGACCCACACAAAGAGCAAAGAGCTCAAACCCCAGCTGTGGGGCCCAGGGACCAGTAACTTTTGCCCAAATTTCTCTGGTGAGAAGCTGAATCACTTAGATCAGTGGTTCTCAACTTGAGCCCCCACAATCATCTGGAGGGCTTGTTAAACAGCTAAGTAAATAGGCTCCACCCTGTTTCAGATTCAGTATGTCTGAGCTGGGGCCCCACAATTTGTTTTTTCCCTTCAAGATCCTTAACTTAATACAATTTGCATTTCTAAAGAGCTCCCAGGTGATGCTGTCGCTGCTGATAGGGGAACACTTTTGGGATTGCTGTCCTAGAGGATTTTGGTATCTCAGCAGTTGAGAAATGTGTCTGCACACAAGTCAGGTTGTTCACCAAAGACCAAGCAGGGACACAGCTGCCACAACTAAGACGCAGCGCTTCCCCCCCACCCCGACTCATGGCTTCTACCTTTCTGCCCCTCACCCAGCCTCAAAGGACAGACACGGCCATGAATTTTGGAAGGAGGCTTGATGTGAGACACCCAACACTGAGTTATTCAACAGGCTTTGAACAGTCAGCAGTATCTCAGAATAATGACACTAAAGCTAGAACTCTACCCTCTTGGGAAAAGTGGTCAGGCCCCTTGACCTGTAGGTCAGCCCAGGGGAGGGCGGGGGGGAGACGAACACACAAGGAAATAGAAAAGCTGCAAAATGCAGGATTAACTTCAGGCAAATTACTTTGTTGCTTTGGGCCCTGAGCTCTAAGAAAAGGGCCAATGCGTGATTCAACATCTGTGCTTTGTACAGGAAAGAAGCCTGGGGACTCCATGGGTATCCTGAAGACACCAAGGGCACTAGCTGACCAGCAGTCTGCGGAGAACAGGCAGGACATAGCCAACATGCGTAAAACACACCGAGAGCCCTGGGGCAAGCATGAAAACTTATTTTAGTATGTTTCAAACAAAACTGGCAACAGTACTAAGGATCTTCATGAATCCAAGACCACCGAGCAGGCTGAGGCTTACTCATGAAAAGCACAAAGGGGGACCCTTATCTCTGGGCTCAGACACCAACAGAGGGCCAGTTCTTTGCAAAGGGGGTTATGACACACCATTCCTGGCTTCAGCTACAGGCACTGTGTCAGAATGAAACGGGCTACTGAAGGGCTGTAGCTGCCGGAGTCCGTCTGCTCTGCACAAGCGCGCCACGCAGGAGCCCAGGCGGTGGTGCTCCTCACTCCAAACGGGGCAAGGGAGACAGGAAAGCCAGTGCTGGCGTCGCCCTAAAGAAAACCTCCTATCAAGGCCCAGCTACCCTGTGACCAATTTTGTGTCTTACTCTTTTTATGACTGGTGCTACAGGCACCCCAATTCCTACCGGGATTTCATCTGTGCACAAGAAGACCAAAAAAAAAAAAAATCACATCTAGTTTTATAGGCATTTAATAGTTTACCAATTGGTACAATAAGATTTTTTAATATGCAGAAAACATGAATAAATTTTGTTTTACACAGTCTGAGCAACAAATCTTACTGTAAAACACAAGAGCAATATTATATACATTCCTTTACTGATTTTTTAAAATTGTGTCAATATCTTCAGTTAACTCTTACAATCTGGGGAAATGTTTTCTCAATTACCACCTCTGCAACGTTTATATGAAATCAATGCTTGCCTTCATGTCCGTGTCAGGATCGACTTCTAACTCCAAGGTTTTCCGTGTTTCTAACATCTTGAGAGTGAGCTTTAGGGATGCCTGAAGGACAGGCAGGACAAGAAAGCAGCTACTTCCATGATATAGTGGAAAGATAAAAAGGCCCGTTCAGTTCAGTCGAGACTTGTAAACCCAGCTTGCCCCCCGCCCCCCTACTGGAATAAAACCCCAAACCTTTTTCCCACCGATTTTGTACATGTTGTTTCTCTACCAGGAGATTCTTCTTTGCGTCATCTCAATTAATTAACACATTGGACTTACATACAGCTGGACAGAAAGAGTAACCATTTTAAGTGCCTTTTCCTTCAACACTTTTAACCTCAGTTGCTTAAGGATTATCAAACCACCACTGTCAACAAACAAAATATCCTTTACTTTTAAATAGTTTTTCTTTAAATAAACTTAAAAAAAACTATTTAATGAGTGATATTATTGGGAAGTTCACACAGAAAACAGAAAGAGGCAAACAGGAGAGCAGGGCACCGACAGCAAGGAGACCGGGCCTGGTGAATCTAGAGCCAAAGCTTCCAAAGACGACAGTGAGCGGCGCCCCCAGCCCTGGATGACTTGCTAACACTAGTGACTCGTAGAGCAGTGCTCTGGGCACACCATTGGTCACACCACACACAGACACAACAGGACGGCCTCAGTCTCCTAAAGTGCAAGATGCCATGTCAACAAGCAACTAGTCTCCAAGCGATGTCTACACCAGTTTCCATGGTTTGCACTCTCAAAGAGTGTTGCTGGAATTTCTTGGGCACATTATATTGGGGTGGCACTGGAATGTCTTCTCACACACACACAAAGTCAATAATCATCTGAGGATACAATTCTACCAGCTTTTTATTTCTTAAGTAAGTGGCCAATTTGATTGAGAAAGTGACAAAGCAGCAGTGAACCTCTACACCAATCAATAAAGTCCTCTACTTACAATCCAAACCAGTAACCTCATCATTGTCCTTATCCCAGGCAAGGCACAGGGTTAGACAGCAGACAGAAAAAACAGAGACACAGAATCAGAAAGGGCATCAACAGGGCAGTGTCAGACAACAGTGCAGGAAACCTTTGCAAATCTGCTTCCAAATTGTAGATGGATTGCTCTCCCCCACCCCCTTCATTATTCAAACAGGGCTCATGACATTTGGATCCAGTTGTGGACCATCCCTGAGATTCAATGTTCGCTGCTTCTTAAATGGAGGATGTCTGGTAACTCAACTCAGCAGCAGGCTGTGGCAATCTCCCAAGTAAGGATAACTTTGTTTACAGAGTAATTGTTTCTCCTCCTCTGTCAACGAAAGTCACTGTATGCTGCAGGGGAAGAAATCGTTTCCTCCTACATCGGTACCATTTTTCCTTTATTGTTCATATCTATGAGTGATTTCTAGATGTTGTGGCTTACCCTTAAACAATTCATGCTAAAAATGAATTAAAATACAAGACATTTATACATGTACAAACAAATGTTAAGATGCACCATTTCTATGTATTTATATTTCTCAAAATAGGACAGGAAATAGCAGCAAACAAGAACAAAGATATTTTCCATAGTTTCTGTAGAAAAATCCAGTCAGAAGAAGGGGAAAAAAGACTTCTCGATGTAAGCAGGGCTGTGAGGCAATAATGTCCTGAAAGTTTAATCTACTGTTTTAAAGAATTAGCTTAAGATGTAATTTTTGTCCTCAAAAATAGCCATTAGTTCTCAAAAACACTTTCCCTTCCAGAGACCTCTCTCGGGAAATATTAAAAACAAACAAGCAAACAAACAAAAAGACACAAGCTAGACATAAAGCTGCTTCTCATTAATACATGGCCTAGTCTCTGTGTGTCCATCTACAGGACGTTAACTCTCACCCTTTGTCTTTTTCAGGAACCAAATTTCCATTAAATACTAAAAGGGACATTTAAAAATCACATATTACACAAATGAATAAAATGAAATTCAGAATAAATTTCTTTTGTTAAACTGTCACTGTTAATTGTTCTGTTAACTTTCAAACAACTTTCTTTAAAAAACACGTTGGTTAGCTAAGCAATGGAATTCTTTATTAATATTGACAATGGAATGAAGAGTGTTCCAAAAGTCATGGATAAAAATTCTCTTACACCTACTTATAATAACTTTGGATCAAAATATACAATATATCTGGGATGTGTAAAATGCTGAACGGCCAAATTAGAGGGGGGAAATAACAAAAGTGATTTTCCTTCAGCTGGAAAAAAATCCCCACAGAGTCAGACGTAGTTTTCAGAAGAATTAGGATCAAAAAGGGTTTGTTCTAAAGCATGGCATTCCACAGTGAGATTTATTCTACTTGTCTGTTTTAGCACTTCTTCGAAACCCCAGGACCAAGGACATGGAGGTTGATGTGTGTGATATACACATACAGACTTATCCGTTTATAGATAGGCCCATATACTTATAAACATTTATATATAAACCAAAGGTGAAAACACAGTACATTTTTATGCACGCTCCATTAAACCCTGTCATTTTATAAACTTTTAAGTAAAACACAGTTCAAATTGATATCAGATTCATGTTGAAAAACAAACTGCTCTCTCCCACTCCTTTAAAATGGGCAAACATAACCTTTTCAGTATTTCTTTGTCATTGTAATGCACATTGCACATCCCTAAAAAACATCAGAAACAAATAGTGATTTGTACCATGACACACTCAATGGAAAGATTAAATTCTACTTGGAAGTCACATCACTATACATTCTAATAATATGGAGAATACAACTAGAAGTATGTCTAGTGTGGAAAATAGAAGCTTAGAGTATGACAGTGTTTTTTAACCTGTTTACAAAGCATTAAGACCCAAATGAAATAAACAAGTTGCTATTAGCTGCTGATTTTTCTTATTTGAGATTTACAGTCATTTTCTTACATAAATATACCACTAGCCTTTGCTTGATAGGCTGCCAAAACAAATGAATCCTACTAATTTGGCAAATGTGTCATGACAAAAATTCCAATGTGTAATCCTCATTAATTACATAGATGGTTCAGAAGATTTTGAATTGTAGCCTTATTATCTAACATCCTTAAAGATTTATTAAGCACACTTAAGTGATGTTACATAGATACACATTTCAGAAAAAGCCCTAATAACCACCACTTTTCCCCAAATGAGGCCATCAAGTCAGGCACCAACAGATAGCAGAAAGAAAAACAGGAATTAATAATCTAACATAAAATGACACTGTCAAATATTCAGTTTAGTGCCCTAGTTCAATTTTTTTCAACTTCTGCCTTCTTAGGCCTGGTGTGACCAATGCCAGCCCAGGTTTTTAAACCCTATGGTACTTCTAGACAACGTATGTAAATTTACAGTATACAATTTGGATTCACCATGCATGAATACTTTGTGTGTAACATTTAATAAGCTCAATCTACATCCAGAATAATTTACATGAAAGGACAATATTTATTTAAACAGAGCTCAATGGGGTAACCATGGTATCATCAGAGCGCATCCAGAGGAAAGAAGGGAGGAGGGGCCAAGTGAGACTCAATCAACGGCACTCCCACACCTTTACTGTTTGGTCGACACTGCCAGTAACCACATAGGGTGCCGTTTTGTGGAAATCTGAAAGAAAATGAAAAGGTTTATTTTAAAATCATATTGAGCCAGAAACAATTTTTAATAAGCCACAAAATAAGCAAGTTGAAGAGCCAGAATATCCATGTTTCTTTAACATACCCACAGCCCCAGAAAATATCTAGTTTACCAACTAGGATAGGGAAGCTGAGACTCGATGATTAAATCCTATATTAACATCTCAGTGAAAATGCCTACTCCCAATTGTCCCATCCCAAATGGGGCTCAAATCTAACAAGAAGGATAATCTCAGCATATCCATTTATTAAACATGATGTTCTAGGCAGAGCACAAACGTTTTATATTCATGCTTAATCTCTGAAACAATCCTGTGAGGCAGGTAGGCAGCAGTGTATTATATTTTGCTGTATTCACTACCTTAAATTCTACAGTCAAGTCCAGATGATTCTCAGGATGTTTATTAAACTTAAATACAATTCCCTGAGTTTCTAGTACATGATAGTGTATACTTGTCAGAGGGAAAGGTTGAGTAAGATTTCTTTTGAGAAACTTACAAACTAGTAGGGAAGAAAAATTACCCGTCTGAGTAGTCAGTTAAGTATCCTCTTCACAATTTTAGTTTCCAAAACCAATATTGTGCAATGGAGAAAGTAACTTTTTTATTATAAGGCTAATGATAGAGAGTTAAGGAAAGGAAAATTTAAAACAAATGGTAGGAATCCACAAACTTTTAACCTGCCTTCTCTGTTCTGCCCTGAAAGCACATGGTTATTTCTTACCTGGCAAAGTCCACATGGTTACATAAAACTTTGTTATATGTGGCACTCCAAAAATATAATCTTCAGAAACTGCATAACTCATACATACCCAAGGAGGTAACAAAGTGTTCATGCGCATTGAGGGTCTTCATGCATCGCTTGTTCTTGTAATCCCATACACGTAGGGTCTTGTCATCAGCACAACTCAAAATAAACTTCCCCCCAGAATGGAACAGAACTCCACGTACCCAGTTATCATGACCCACCTTAAAAACAAAAAGGTATTTGACTCAGTAAAAAGAAAAAAACGTTTAAATACCATCTATAAAATAATACATGATTACATTAAAACAATATACACCAAAACCACCAAAAGGACAAAAATAAAGTCTAGGGCATTCTTCTAGATTAAAGGAAACAGGAAACTAACAAGACATGATCAATAAATGAAAGGTGTGAGCCCTGACTGTATCCTGGACAGAGCTTAAAAAAGAAGTTATAAAGGACATTACTGAGATAATTGGAGAAAACATGAATATGTAGCATTATCAATGTTAAGTTTCTTGAGGATGACTAACTTCACTGTGGTTTTATACTCTTGTTCTTAGGAAATATATACTAAAATATCTGGGGTAACGTGTCACATGATCTCTACAAGGAATTCTCAAATGGTTCAGCAAAATGTACACACACAAATACACATACAAGAATTAACAACTGGTGACTAGGTGAAGGATATACTGGCATTTACTATATATTATCTATCCAACCATCTATATATCCTCTGTCCCAGCAAATCTGTTTTCTTGAAATTAATCAGAGATTTAGCTGACAAAAGTTTGCTACAAAGCAATATATATAGTATGATATTTTTATAAAAAACACCACATTCATCTATATATTAAGAGAAAGTTTTAGAATTGCTCAGTTCAACAGGGTAGCACTGGTCACATGTGTCTATTTAAATATATACTAATTAAAATTAAACACAAATTATCAATTAAGGTCTTCAGTCTCACTAGCCACATTTCACGAGCTCAACAGCTGCACGTGGCTAGCAGCTCCCATGTTGGACGGTGTAGATAGAGAACATCACTGCAGATGGTTATACTGGATAGCTCTAGTCTAGATAAATACAACTGGAAGGCATTATTAGATACGGCAGAATGATCTGAGGGTGATTTTCATTTTCTTCCTTTAGGTTTTTCATATATTTCTAAATTTTTCTGTAATGGAAAAGATTATATATTACTTTTGTAAAAAGAATAAAAAAGAGCTATTTTAATTAAAAAAAGGGAACAATAAATTGGTTTACTCTGCCTTTGCCCTTGTTTAAAATACTGTGGTCTATTATAGTGACATATAAAAGTCACCAATCATTCGAGGCAGAAGCCTCAACAAAAAGTCAAATCATATCTCTTGTGGCCACACCAAAGCAAAGCAGGAGTACGCTCTTCAGCTGAAAAACAGAAGCCAGAAACCCCCTGGGGAAATTCATGGTGACCTGCGCTGTTACAGAAGGGGAGCGCACGCTTTTTGATTTTTAAACGTATATCATCTTTTCTAACAGCAACATAGTATAACTGAACTCAGCTCAGAATACTACTAGAGTAGAGTTTAATTTTGTAATCAATTCTTGATGATGTTTCCATATGTTGTCTGTCATATTCTACAGAGAGACGATCACTTCAAGGTATGGTTAGCACTTAATATCTAAACAAACATGGATGCCAAATTATAAAAACTGCTACTGATTATCCACAGATCCCCTCAGAACTCCTTTAGACACACAAGAATGTCCACAATCCCTTACTAATGTTTACATGTCCTCATATAGAAATCTAGATGCTCCTAAAATGAAATAACAATTTCTAAATCATAAAGCTAGAACCATTAACTTCAGAATAGTAAAATAAACCAAAGAAACTAGACTACAAAGAAATAATAGTTAAAAAGATTAATATAAATACAATAAAAGAGAGAAACAGCTTAAAACATGAGTGAGTCTGTAAGAATACTGTTTCCTCTCCATAGGAGATATTATACAATTTTTAAAGATACAGTGTCTCCTTGCCAGCACTGACCAGCTTTGTAGATTCTTTATACAACACGATATTCTACAGAAATAACTTTCATATCACTATAACAATGGAATTATAAAAGTTTAACGAAAAACACCTTTCTGAAGTATTTTAAAGGCCAGAGTAATTCAAATTATTTAACAAAATATCACAAAGCATCTAATCCAAAAAGGTATAAACATAGTGAAGATGCAAAAGCAGCAGTGAAACTACACAAACTTACGAGGGTCATAAGGCACATGCCAGTACTGACATCCCACATCTTAATAGTCTTGTCTCTGGATCCAGACAGCAAGAATGGCCCCGGCTTGCCACTTTTTTTAGTCTACAAAAAACATATAAAAATTAAGTTTTCCATGCAAGAAGTCAGGTAAGGATTTTAAATTGCTTCTATGTAGTAAAAATGATCTATATTTCCAACTTATAAAAACATAATTTGTTTCTCTCTATTGAAATGTAATACAAGTTTTTTGACATCATACCTAGGCTACACAGAAAGGACGCAGAAAATAAAAGAATAAAAAAATATTCACTGAGGTTAAGAATCAGTCTCTATAACAACAACAGATGATAAATTTACTCGAGACTTCTATAATCAAAAAGGATTTTAGAACTATTTAATTCAGCTTTTATAAAGTCCAGCCATAATCAAATTTATGACATGGTAAGCAACAACCACTAGAGGGCAGTACAAAGAATTTGAAAATGCAATGCGCCAATCAAAATAAAGAGTACAACAGAAGCTTCATTTAGAAAAATAATTGAGATTGGGTGCTGGCAGGGGGAGGGGGGGTAGGGGTGGGAGGGACTGCTTCCTTTGTTTATTAAAATATAGTTCTAAAAAGCCCATGATAGGGTCAGGCGTGATGGCTCACGCCTGTAATCCTAGCACTCTGGGAGGCTGAGGCAAGAGAATCCCTTGACCCTAGGAGTTGAGGTTGTTGTGAGCTAGGCTGATGATGCAA
>CAUYSK010039670.1:0-22740 GCA_963575035.1 Avahi laniger | reverse complement strand
AGAACAAAAAACAGTCTATAAAAAAGACATCTGCACTAGAATGTTTATAGCAGCACACTTCTCAATTGCAAAGATATGGAAACAACCCAAGTGCCCATCAATACATGAGTGGATTAATAAAATGTGGTATATGTATACCATAGAGTACTATTCAGCCATAAAAAACAATGGTGAACTAATACCTCTTGTACTAACCTGGATGGAATTGGAGACCATTCTTCCAAGTCAAGTATTGCAAAAATGGAAAAATAAACACCACATGGACTCACCATCAAATTGGAACTAATTGATCAACACTTATGTGCACATATGGAAATAACATTCATCAGAAATCAAACAGGTGGGAGGAGGGAAGGGGGGATGGGTAAATTCATACCTAATGGGTACAGTACACACTATCTGGGAGATGGGCACACTTACAACTTTGACTCAAATGGTACAAAAACAGTTTATGTAACCAAAACATTTGTACTCCCATAATATTCTGAAATAAAAAATAAAAACAAGAAAAAGAAAGCTCTTATTTTGAAAAGCTGGATTAAACATAATATCACTTAAATTTTATGGACACATTCGAATCACTGCACTAAACTACTATGTTTAATTTTGTTCTAAAATAAAAGCAATATCTTTTGTCTTCTAAAGAAAAGAATTGGTAAATGAGAGATTATGTTTCTTTCATCAAGGAACATGCTATCTTGTGAGCACATTTTTTAAAATGATAGCCTCAAGTTAAAAATACATATATATGAAGTTTGGAATCCTAGTGTGACTACAATTGAAGTAAACATGGTCTGTTCATTGTAGCTATGTATATACCAAGATAATTTATTAATAATAAATTTTGTTATAAAATTATCTTTTTTTCTACTACTTTAAATTATCAACTATTTCAGAACAGTGTTTTTATATTCCAGATTCAATTATTATTGTTTGCATATTATAAATGCTCAGAAATATTTGTCAAATAAAATAGAAAAAGTGAAAAAAAAGAAATAATAAACATCCTTATGATTGAAGCCAGTGTTATCTGGGTTTTCTGTTGCTTGTAGCCAAGTGGACTCCTCACCTACGTAGCTGTCCTCGAGCTCTTTAAGTAGTCATGAGAAGACAAAAATGGATAGAAACAAAAATTTATTGAACACCTACTATGTGTTGGGCATATGTTAAACATTTTCACAGACATTTTCCTATTTAATCCTCATAATTAACTCAGTGAGATAAGTACTGTCTACATTTTAGGGAGGAAGGAATTGAGAAACAGAAATTTAAAAACTGCCTAATGTCAATTAATTCGTGGATCCATAATTTGAATCTTCTGAATCAAGGTTCAGTTTACCCTCAGGCCGTAGATATGACATGTTCTTTATTGTTTCAGTGAACATACTTGGGATTACCAAGGAGATGTTAGAAATGTAGGTTTTGACTCATGGAAGTTTATGGTATGAAACAGGTACAAAGAAGTAATGTCTAATAACCAGAGATAACTAAAACTCAGAATGGTCTTTCTTAGAAGATACTAAGTTCTGTGTCAAGGGAAATATTCATGTATAAGTGAGAGATGTGGTCATTTTTTTTAGGGCTGTTGTAAACAAATTCCAGCATTGAGTAGGAGAATGACCTAAATGATTTCTGAGGTTCCTTCTACTCTAAGATCCTGTGACTTTCCAGACATGGCAAGGTGTTTTCCACTTGATTCTGGCCACCACGAGTTTCTAAAATTGGAGTTGTTCTTTCTAGTACCTCAGTCTAAAAGATGATACCCCTGAGGGACAGAGCAAAGATCTTTCCTAGTTACTGATTTAGAAAATAAAAACCTTTCCATGCCTGAAGATTGGACCTCAGAGAAAAATCAACATGACTGACAAGCAACTCATTAAGCAGGAAAATATTAATAGCACCCACTCAATTTAGAGGTATGGAGAGGTGGTTGTAGGCTGGGTATATTCTATAGTTCATATATCACAATAAAGAAAACAGTTTCTGCTCTACCCAAAATATACTTTCTCTTTTCTCCAAAAAAAAAAAAAAAAAAGACCAGAGGCCCAAATGGAAGAAACTGTTCCTCTTTAACAGATCTTAAAATTATTTTAAAAGACATTTTGGCATAGAGATTGACTCTACCCAACCAGAACTGGATTTGTAGATAATGATGATTTTTCTTTCCTGGTTCAGGGTAAAGCAGAAAAGTAGCTTGGAAAACAAAAATCATTTCAGTATCAGTCCTGAAGATAATTTTGGAAATCATCACTGTATCTGTAGAGACTCTCCAGAGATGATATTAATGAAATTTAAGTTGTCTTTGAGATGATATGAGAAAGGTACTTCTTCCCGCTGTGGAGTCCATGGATGCTTTATTCGGTTTATTTAGGGTCTACTGCGTGATAGGCAACTAAAAGCTTCAAAAAAATCTTGAAAATTAAGAGTATGAATATAGAAATGATAAATATAATGAAAAATGTGATACAGGATTTCAGAAGCAGAAGAGATCATATGTATTGTTCCCCCTGACTGAAAACATCCTTTCACCCTGCAACATACCTCTCATTTCTTCCATTCTGTGTCTTAGGGTAAATGCCATCTCTGACCACCCTGTTTGATTTGGAAATCATTTCGCTATTCTCTCTCAGGATGTCATATTTATTTTCTTCCTAGCATTCGTTACAATTTTAAATTTTATATTCATTTGTTTGCTTGATGATATATTTTCTCTTTCCTTTATAATATCATCTTCAAGAGGGCAAGAATATCTGTGTAACCGAACGTGTCACAGTGTTTGGCATTCAGTAGACACTCACTAAATGATGGATGGACACATAGAGGACAGGACGGATGATGAACAAATGAGAGAAAGCTTCATGGAGGTGATTTGATCATGATAGGTCTTAAAGAATGAGCAAAATTTGGTAACTGAAGACAGGACTGGGGAAGGATGCATTCTAGATATAAGGGATACCATGGAAACAATGGCATATACATAGGTAAATAAGTTGGTGGCACTAGAGAAACAACGATTCCTACATGATGTGATTAGATTTTTTTCCCTAATTCACTACCATTGTGGTCATTTGGGATGGTCAGAAAATGGAGTAGAGCAGAAAAGGAAACATCAATCAATTTGTCATTGATGATGTCTTGTCATTGTTAGTGACTTCATTTGTCAATTATAATTTTTTGCAATTTTTTTTAGTGATACAAATAATGCATAGATATGTTTTGGTAGCAAAAAAGATGCAAACCTTTTAGAATTTATAAGGCTAAAAATAAAACCCACTGCCCTCTCTCCCTTTATTTCACCATGCCCCTATTCTCTCTTCCCTCTCCAGAGTTAAACATTGAACCATTGGGAGAATATATACAGTATTCCCAAACTTCTCCCGTGCATTTATATCCGTATCTACACACATGCATTCACACACACACATCCATGCACATGAGCACATATATCCACACGTAATTATAAATCTCTAGCAAGCAGAAAGCAGCCCAATGTTCACAGCTAAGAATGCAGAGGCTCCCTCTGCATTCAACACAAGAGCTCACCATGGAATTTGGGTTTTATCATTCCCAACTTAGAAAGTAGGGGCTCCTGCATGAACCTCAGAGGCCCTCAGCTTTCCTAGGCACAGATGGAAAATGTGATTTAAGAGCAACAGATTTGACAGGAGATGCTCTGGAACTGTCCTTGGCATATCTGTACACATGAGGGGCTTTTCTTCCAAGTCTCATAAAAGCTCTCTAATTTCTATTAGCTTTAGGAACTGACTCTTCCTGAACCCCCGTCTAATCCTCATTCAGTGCACTTGCCCCAGTCTGAAATTCTGTAGCCTGCAGCCGTTCAGTTACAAAGCATTTCCTGAGTGCCTCCGCTTTCAGAACTCGGCAAGGCTGCTCCTCTCCACATTCCTTCACCGACGTAAACTCTTCTTTCTTCCATGCTTTGTGCCAACAAGCATATTGCTGGTCTTGAAGGAGAAATGAGAGGGGCCCCTGAAGACAGGCCCCAAATGATCGGGGCGGCGGGGGTAGGGTCCCATGAGTTCTCTAAACACCGTGCACGCTCCACTCTGCTACGTATCAGCTGCCCAGAACAGACACAATTTAAGGCCTCAGAAACAAACCCAAGCTCTCCTAATAAAACAAATATTTCACAGTTCATTTAATCCAAGATATTGAAAAGACCTGCAAAGCCTCAGGGTTACCCTCTCCCCAGGGACGCTGCTGTGTTTGAGTAATACAGATGCCGCTCCCTTCCCAACTCGGCAGCTGCTATGCCAACACCAGCCTCCCTGCCCTTCTGTTTGTTTTCTGGAATCATCATTGGATTCAATCCAAAGGAGGCTCAGGTGGGGCTCTCCACCCATGGATTCTTAATCAGGGAAATCATAGAAAAATATGGCTGTGGAATAACTATGGTGTCTAAAAAAGATACATAAACTTTGCTAGTCATTCACTATTGATTGAGTGCCTGCTATGTGTCGGGCTAAGGATACAGGTGCTGAGGATGTTCTAGGTGCTAAGGATACAGCAGTGAACAACAGAGACAAAAGTCCCCAGCTTTATGGCGATGATGTTGTACTGAATGAAAGAGACAACGAGTATGTAAGACATGGTATGACTCATGGGAATGAGTGCTGTGGATAAAGTTACTAGAGAGTGCTGGGAGCTCCGGGGTGGGAGAGGTACAATTTTAGGTAAAGTGGACAGGGAAAGACTAGATCTGGTAGAGCCATTTATCCCATTTTAAGAACTTTGGTCTTGAATTAAATTGATTTCAAAAGAAAAGTTCCAAGGCAAGTTTCAGCTCTGGAGTGAACATCTAAGGAAATATTCATCTGCTCCCCAACCCTTCCTTCTCTTGGAACTGTCATCCGTCCCATTGATGGCTGCCAAAGAAGCTTCCATGTTCTTACATGACACTGGCCATGTTTGATCCACTCAATAGGAGGCCCCTGACTGAGAACAAGCTACTAAGTCTCCTCCCTGAGAACTTTTTAGACTTGAGTCTCAGAGAATGCGAGTCAGACTCTCTCTCGTGGCAGAAGCTCTCAGGTGTAAAACTCTGGAGTCCTGGGTGGTGATTTGTTTCCTGCTTTGTGGAAATGAGGAAGCACGAAGCCAACAAATGAGAACAGCAGAAGCAAGAGCAGAATATATCAAGTTGTATCCAAGTTCCTGCTGAATCCCATTTATACCCCCTCCCTTATCTACAGTCAGCTTACTTAACCCTTCCTGGGACATGGAAGCAAGCAGCTAGACCCTGCTGAAGACAGAGGCTAGGTCTCATGGAAGGAGCACAAAGGACAAATCTACAGTGCAACTGGAAATTATTGTCACCCCACATTGTGTTGCAATTCCGGACTATAAGACATTAAAACATTAGCCTGTCATCACCATGCCTTTGCCCTGCTGATAAAATAACTGAATCCAGCACTAACTATATTGACCTCAATGTTTCATTGCTGTGAAGAGGGGATCATAGATGCTCTAACCAGGATGAAGGTGGAGGTCATGATGGATTGGATCTAGATACCTGATCCCCTCTAGATCATTTTCTATGGATCTGACCTACAGAGCATCTAAACTTACCTGGGAAGCTGTGTACAAAGACAGATACCTGTCCATCAACCTCATAGCCACTTAACTGCAACAGCTTGGGCAAGGATTCAGGCACTTGTATTTTCCAAATGCTCACTAGGATTTGGAGCAATCCAGCAGGTATATGGAACTACTAATATGTACTGTATTAGGTCAGGCCTTCGGCCTTCTCCACTACGCAGAGGAAATGTGAAAAGCAACAACTATAGATGAACAGTCAATTTCTGCCCACTGGCCACTTAGCTGTTCCTTAAACATGTTCCTTAAACATCTCGGAGACTTTGCATTTGCTGTGTCCTTTGCCTGACACCTCCTTTCACTGGCCGTGGTTTGGTCTTTTGTTTCCTTTGCATATTTCCTGGAGTGACATCTTACCATGAGGCTTTCCCTGGCTTCCCTATCTAGTATTTCAAATCCCCTCATCTCTATCATTTTCTCCCTGCTCCCCTTCCGACTTACTTTTTCTACCCTCAGTTTTATACTGTATTTACTATATTGCTCATCCTCTCTTTCTCTTTCTCTCTCTCTCTCTGCCCCATTATAATGTAATCTTCATGGGGGCAGCAATATCTCCAGGACCTAGAACAGTTCTTGACACAGAGAAGGTGAGCAAATAATTTGTTGAGAGAATGAGCACCTTCTTGGCTGTGTTTCTACAGTGGTTAATGATCCTGTTCGCATAGACGGATACTCAGAGTCATTTCGATCTCTACAGTTAGGGACCAGGTTTCCAACAAGTTAGTAAACCTTCTACATGACACCCGAACACATGTTCTCTTGCATCCAAACAGATTTCTACCTGCTTGAAGAGCACCTGAAAACGTTTCTCTGGCTGAGAAGAGAAAGACACCGGCCAAAGCAGAGCCCAAGGCCAGATGGTTGTGAACTGGCAGGAAGATGGAGTGAAAGAGCACACCTGTGTCAGTGCGCTCCGGCTCAGGAACCAGACCCACAACGACACAAAGCCTCTGGAAAGCCTGTTTCTTGGAGAGAAAAAGGAAAAGTGCTTCCTCTCTTGGAAACCAAAAAGTTTCCATTTTATTTTGGAGTCTCTCTGACAGGATGAAAAGCACCAGGGACAATGTGTGCTGAAGGAACGGTGGGGGGATTTAAGGGAGGGGGGTGCACAGGTGACTTTTACATCAAGCACCTCACATCTGCGTGGAAAACTTAGTACTATCCAAATGTTTTCCAGATACCAAGACAAAAACACAGCCTCAAAGGCCCTTTGCAAGAAGGAACTGGGGGAAAATATGACTTTTCTGCCTTGGAAAAAGATAAAAAGGAATTGCATCTGCAAGTAAGTGCTCAGTCCCCCCAATTTTTTTAAATTAATTTTTAGTTGACAAATAAAAATTGTATATATTTATGGTGTACAACATATTTTAATATATGCATACATTGTGGAATGGCTAAATCATATTAATTAACATATGCATTATCTCAATTATTTATTTTTTTGTGGTGAGAACATTTAAGATCAGCTGTGTTAGAAATTTTCAAGTATACTTGTTATTAAATATTAACTCTAGTCACCATGTTGTTCAATAGATCTCCTGAACTTATGTCTCTTGTCTAACTGAAATTTTGTGTCCTTTGTCCAACATCCCTTGAAATCCCCCACCCCCACCCCAGTCTCTGGTAACCCCCATTCTACTCTCTGCTTCTGAGTTTCACCTTTTTAGATTCCACATATAGGTAAGATCATGCAGCATTGATCTTTCTGTGACTGGCTTATTTCACTTAGCATAACGACCTCCAGGTTCGTTCATGTTGTCACAAATGACAAAATTTCCTTCTTATTAAATGCTGAAAAGTATTCTTTTGTGTATATACACCACATTTTCTTTATCCATTCATCTATTGATGGATCAAAATTTGTATGTTTTTCTGGTCACCTCCTCTTTCTTTCCCCAACATACACAAAGACATTCACATTTTCTCAGGGTTCCAGTGAAGAACTAAAAATGGGAAGTAAATCCAGGATGGAGGTGAGCTCTCGAGACAGCTTAACTCCTTTTCTTCTTCAACAATGTAGGTGGGGTAAAGAATCTCGAAGGAGATTTATGCTCATCAGCAAAGTAGTGCACACCTACAAGGCCCATCCCTAAAGATTGATTTCTTATTTCTTCCACCCAAGAAGGATCTGGATCAGCCATTAAACCATGTCGCTAAGTGGCCCAAAGGAAAGGACAGGAAATCCTGTCTCCTGCCCATGTCTTGCCCACCTCACCTATGAACAAAGTTGATGCTTCAACATTCTGTTCAAATTGCTGCTCCTGAATTTCCTCAACCCCTCCTTTCTCCTGACTGCTTTACTGAGCTGTTTATTTCCAGAAACCTCAATTTCTTCCCCTCTGCACCTCTTCTCTTTCCCCTGTTGTATAATCTGTAGTGTCATCAAATTAATCTTTCTAAAACTCATCCTGATTCTCTCAACTCCCCAAATCTTCCATGACTCTCAGATGCCCACTAATGTCAAAAAACCTTACCTGGCATTTTGTCCTTACTTTCCATTCCTCTCCTATAAGTAGGGTGTCCACATAATTTATTGTCCAAATCAGGACAAATGCTTTGATCTGGGACAAATGCTAAGTTGAATGGGATTCTTGAAGAGCAGGCATAAGTCAGAATGTCTCTGGAAAACTGAGATGTAGGAATCACTCTCCCTATAGATACATCTTATCCCCAGGAAGCTTGAGTGCTGATTTGCTAAACATGCCCTGAATTTGGCTGCCTTTGTCTTTACACCTTACTTCCCACCTGCGGAAAATATCCTCCTTCATATCTCTGTCTTTTCCAATTTTGCTACCTGTCCAGAAGGGGCAAAGGACCTCTTGTCTCAAGACATCTTTGTTAACAGCTTTCCAACTCTAGAGTGGAAAGTTGTAACTCCCCCTCTCCCTCCCTAAACACTACCTTTCACCCTTTTATGAAATTTAACTATAATACTTGAGGGAGCTTCCATCACCAATTCATACGTGTAGCTAACTGTGTAACAGAAGTGCAAAAAAGAGAATAGATGTTCAAAACTAAGGCAAATACTTCAAAAAGAATCAATAAGTGGTGAGTAACTTTAAAAATGGCCATCTAATTAGGAATCAGTGAGAGGACTATAAAAAGCTGCAAAAATATAAAAGGAGTCTACACTCAATTGCTTCTTGAGTTCCATTTAGTTCTCACTCTTCTTGAAGAAACGTGAGTAAAAATCAAAGCCAATATACTGCGGGTGTGGTTTAATGCAAGGAGGATGGTACGAAACTCCAATTAGGGAACCCAAGCCTAAAGAAAAAGCCTTGGCCCTAGAGAGAAAGACAGATAAATGTAATTTACATATGTGCATGAGAGGGCATGCATTTAGGTAAAATAAAGAGTTTAAGGTATCTAAGGTATCAGATGATTTATGCTTCCCAGTATTAACTGACTTTTTCAATTATCTGAAAAACCTACAAGTCCTTGTTGTGGCTGATGAAACAATGGAAAATCATGTTCTTGTTCTTTCACCAATGTTCCTAGAATGCTGCCTTTATAGTGAGCCTTCCACGTAAGCAGGTTTTTCACCCAGAATCCGAATAATTTCTCCAGCATCAGTTCTATCTAATACAAAGGAATAGGATTTGGGGAGTGGGAGGAATACCAACAGGACAAGATGAAATCATTTTAGTACTAATATTTCTTCTAAATTTTTATTGCAGAACCAGCGTTACATAGAGTTAAGTTATTCTTGTTTTAACTATGTATTTTTAAAAGTAAGAACCTACCATCGGGATTAGCATATTACATACTTTTGTTCCTTTAATCTTATAGAAACTATTATTTCTATTTTACAGATAGATACTCAGGTTTAAGCAGTGTATGTGTTCTTTAGTGTGGAACTACTTCAAATAATTTTTTAAATAGTTCTGCTCCAGTTACTTTTGCTATCTGAAGAGCTACCCCATAACTCGTCAGCTTAAAACAATCATCTTTTAATATTTACATGTACTGTGGGTCGAAATCCAGACAGAGCACAGAGGGAGTGTTTGTTTCTCTGCTTCACAATGTCTGGAGCCTTGGCTTGGAGTTCTTGATGCCTGAGGATGACTTATTTGATAGCTGGCGTCTAATATCACCTCGAAGCCTCTTTACTCATGGCGGGCAATTCATGGTGGCTGTTGGCTGGATCCTCAGGTGTGGCTGTTCACCAAAGCCCCTACTCCATGTGGCTTGGGCTTCCCCACAACATGGCAGCCTCAGGGTAAGTGGCAGTCCTAGATTCCAAAAGTGGGTACCTCAGCAAGCAAGATAGAAGCTTTCTTACCTAGCCTAGGAAGTCACACAGTGTTACTTCCACCACATTCGGTGACTCCAATTGACTCACAGCCTGCCTAGAGTCAAAGGGAGGAGGAAAAGGGAAGGGACATAGATCCTTTCTTTCACTGGGAGGAGTGTCAAAGATTTTGTGGTCATTACTTTAAACCACCACAAGATTGAAATAATAAATTTAAAGTGCCTCTTAGCACAATCTGCTTTAATGAGGCGTTTTTATTACTCACAATATTCTAAGTATTAACCTTTATTAGGAGGATCTTTCAATGAAAAAAAAATTAAGAAGAATGAAGTATTGCGGAAGGGGGTGCAAACTGAAGTGAATGCACAGGTCATGCAGCTAATATCAATGAATGAAAAGGGCCAAGTATGTTGATAGGGAGCTCCCCTCATGGAAGAGAAACTGAAAATCTGAATTTTTATGTGAACTCATCTGATTTTTAAAAACACTTTGTAGACAGAAAAGATACTAATCACAAGCTACCAGTTTGCTATTTTTGTAACTGATAGATAATACTCATTTGTTTGATAAATATCTATTAAAGTGACTACCATTTGCTTGGGACTTCCTTAGGCCCTCAAAGTTAATGACAGGCTAACTCCTGTTCTTTATGAGGAGTGAGTTTTCCCATGTCATAAACAAAATTCCCTGGTTAGAAGAAAATGAGTTTACTCATCTTGCATTGACTTTGTAGAAACAGAAATAACTGTCCATCTGTTCTTAAACTTTACAGAATCATTATTTGTTCCATTAGCACCATAAATGGGCTGTCATCGGTAATTGTCCTGTGTGCTGTGAATACGTTTACTGATACTGTGTCAAATCTAACCCCCAGATTTCTGAAAGATTAGCCGATCAGTATGCAAACACTTTACTGCTATACTCACACACCTTGCACCTTAAAATTAGAACATTTTTAAAGTGAAATGTTCTCCTTCTTTTGTAATGAATATGCCCTAATCTATTTTACTAAGTAATCCTAAGAAGTATCTGAACACCAAAGGTATCACACAGATTAGTAACCCTTCCCATTGTTATAAATCATCATTAAAAAAATGAACTTCAGAGTTTTCGTTTTCAGCCAAGATGGAGTAACAGTGAACCTTGCTCCTGAAACCAAGAAAATGCACACAGAACGTCTGAAGCAATGGTTTTCAAGACATTGGACATCACATAACAAAGGACAGTGGTCCCTGGGAGGCAGGAAACAAATGAGGGGAGCCCCAAAGTTATCCCAGGCTATTCCATTGGCACAGGAAGGGGGAACCCAGGTAGAGTTAGGTAGATTCCATGATTGTGGATATGGACATGAGAGGCCAAGGAGACTAAGACAGCTAGAGTTCACCAGACAGAGTTCACAGGACAGAGTACCAGAGAGAAAAGAGTGACAGAGAGAAACTCAGTAGATCTGCAGAGAGTCCCCTGGAGTATTCGGCATATTACTAGCAAATGTCTGGCATCAAGTCAAAACTTACCAGGCATTGCAAAGAAATGGGAAAACAGAATCCAAAATCAGAAGAAAAATCAATCCGTTGAAGCTAACCCAGGATTAACCCAGATGCTAGAATTAACATAAAGGGACATTAAAATTATCATAACTATATTCTGAATATTTTTAAAAAATCAGGGAAAAGATTGTACTTGTTAAGTGGAAGATATATGAAATATATATATATATATATATTTATAAAAAGCACCCAAATTGAATTTGGAGAATAAAAACTATAATATATAAGAAGAAAAATACAGTGGATGGGATTAATGACAGATTAAACATTACAGAAGAGAATATTTGTAAATTTAAAGACACAAAAATAGAAACTATACAAAATGAAAGAGAAAGAAAAAAGATTGAGAGAAAGGTGAACAGAGCATTAGTGAGTTAGGAGACAACTTCAAGCAGCATAATGTATGTGTGATTGGAATGCGTGAAGGAAGACAGAGACAAAAAAATATTTCAAGAAATAATGGCTGAATTTTTCCAATTTAATGAAAACTACAAGCCCAAGAATCCAGGAGGATCTATAAATTCCAAGCACAAGAAATATATATATAAAAAAATTACTTCAAGGCACATAAAATAGCTCAAAACGAGAAAAAGAGAAAACCTTGACAGAAGTCAAATTAAGAAGACACAATATGTATAGAGGAAGAAAGATAAGAATGATAGATTTCTCATGGAAACAATACAAGTGAGAAGATAGTGGAGCAACATCGTTAAGTACTGCAAGACAGAACTATTAACCTAGAATTTCATACCAAACAAAACATCTTTCAAAAACAAAAGCAAAATAAGGACTTTTTCAGACATTAAAAAAGATGAAAGAGGCCAGGTGTGGTGGCTCACACCAGTAATCCCAGCACTTTGGGAGGCCAAGGTGGGAGGATTGCTTGAGGCCAGGAATTTGAGACCAGCCCGGGCAATGTAGCAAGACCTTATCTCTAAAAAAAAAAAAAGTTAGCTGGGCATGGTTGTGTGCACCTGCAGTCCCAGCTCCTCAAGAAGCTGAGGCGGGAGGATCGCTTGAGCCCAGAAATTTGAAGCTGCAATGAGTTATGATCACGCCACTGCACCACTCCAGCCTGGGAAATAGAGTGAGACACTGTCTCTAAAAAAAAAAGAGAGAGAAAGAAAGAAAGAAAGAAAGAATTCAACACTGTACCACCAACTACACTACAGATATACAGATTTAAAAGTCTTTCGGGCAGAAAAATAAATGATATAAATATAGATAGATCTATACAGAGGAATAACAAAGGAAATGGTAATTACATTGAAAAATATTTTTTTATTATTTAAAACTATTTAAAAGACATTCAACAATGTAGACCAAAATTATAATGCAATGGGAGGGTTATAATGTCTGTAAAAGTAAATTGTATGACAAAAATAGCACCAAGATTGGAAAATAGGAAATAAAAGTATACTATCATAAGATTTTTATAGTATATATTTATATATATCTCACCTCAGAGTAGATTGGGATACATCAAAAATGTATATTACAAGGTTTAAAACAACCACTAAAATAATGAAACAAAGAGTCACATCTAATAAGCCAACAAAGGAGATAAAATGGAATCATAAATACACTCGATCCAAAAGAGGGCAGAAAGGAGGGGAAAGGGAACAAAGAACAGATGACATCAATAGAAAATAAATAGCAAAATGACAGATCTAAACACAGCCATATCAATCATCACATTAAATATAAATAAACAATACCAATAAAAGGTAGAGATTGTCAAACTGATTTTTAATAAAACAAGACCTAACTATATGCTGTCTATAAGATACCAAATATAAATACAAAGATGCAAATAAGTTAAAAAGTAACAGAATGGAAGAATATTTACCATGCTAATACAAATCAAAAGAAATCTAGAGTGGCTATGTTAGTATCCAACAAAGTAGACTCAAAGCAAAGAATATTAACCGGGATAAAGAAGGTCATTTCATAATGAAAAAAAGGATCAATTCATTGAAGACATAACAATTCTATACATAGACCTAACAAAATTTCAAAATACGTGAAGGAAAAAATAATATAAATGCAAGGAGAGAGAGAAAAATTCACAATCATCATCAGTTATTTTAACACACCTTTCTTAATCATTAATAAAAGGAATAAACGGAAAATCAGGAAGGATCTAGGTCTCGACCAACTATCAACCAACTTAACCTAATTTACATTTATATAACATTGCACCAAAAAACAGCAGAACATACACATTCTTTTCAACTTCACACAGAACATTTTCCAAAATAGACCATACTGTGAGCCATAAAGTAAGTAAATATATTTTTAAAAATTCAAGTCACACGAAGTATGTTCTCGGACTCTAATGGAGTGAAATGAAAAATTAATAACACGAAGATATGTGAAAACCCCCAAACATTTAGAAGCCAGTGCATATTTAAATCTGTGGATCAAGAAGAAATTAAAATATGTATTAGAAGTTATTTTGAAATTGGTGAAGATAAAATCATGCATATTATGATTTTTGTGGAATGCCACTAAAGCATTACTTAGGAGGACATTTATAGCCCCAGAAGCTATACTACAGAAGAAAAAAGATTTCAAATCAATGACCTATCTTCCACTTTAAGGAACTAGAAAAAGAATTACAAATGAAACCAAAGTAAAGAAAGAAATAATAACAATAAAGATCAGAATGGAATTCAATGCAATAGAAAAAATAAAAGAAAAATCAATAAAACTAAAAGCTGGTTCTTTGGAAAGGCCAATAAAATTGATGACTATCAAGCCAGACTGATCAGGAAAAAGGAAGAAGCCACAAATTACCAGTAGCAGGAATGAGAGAGGTTACATCACTACTGAGTCTGTAGATATTAAGAGAATTATAAGGAAGTATTATTGTAAACGATTTTATGCCAATAATTTCAACAACTTAGATGAAATATAAAAAATCCTTGAAAGATATAAACTAACAAAGCTCACTAAAGAAGAAATAGATATTCTGAGTAGGTCTATATCTATTAAAGAAATTGAGTTTGTAGCTAAAAACCTTCACACAAAGGAAACTCCAGGCCCAGATAATTTCACTGGAGAATTGTACTAAAACATATAATGAAAAAATAATACCAGTTCTATACAAACTCTTCCAGAAATTGGAAGCAGAGAGAACTTATTCTCAAGTTATTCTCTTAGGCTAGCATTGCCCTGATAGCAAATCCAGACAGAAATATGAGAAAACTACAACCCAAAAGCTGTAGCTTTTCCGTTCCTTAAAACACTTATGCAGTATTAGGGATGAGAGGTGGAGTTTCTAAGATTCCAGTTTTGCTTCAAAGATACCTCTCAGAGAATCTGAACTCCTTAAGTCTCGTTGGCATCAGAGCGGCATAAGCTGAAATTATCCAAAGAAGGCTGATGCGATTGCAGGAAAACACAAAACAAAGAACATCTAAAGAAGAAGAATTCCTTTTGCTTTTCCTTGCTCCAATATGATCTTTCTCCTTAACAGTTGTGCGGTATCACCAAGTCAACACCACCTTCCTGATACATTCGTGACGTGCATGAATACGGTATGTGATTTGGTACTCAAAGTGTAGGAGTGGCCTGGGTTCAAATTCTGGCTCCACTACAAATTTGAATGGCTTATCTTCTCTGTCTCTGTAAAATACTGGAGAAAATGATCAAATCTAATTCATAGGACTATTGGGAGGATTCAATGAAACATTTCATGTAAAACACTTATCACAGTACCTGGAGTGTAATTAAGTGCTCCATAAATAGTAATAGTGTTCATTATGATTACATTTATTAATAATGATTATTATGATTAACATTATTAGTAGCACCTGATATCTTATCACCTTTTAGATTGAATTCGGCATTTTTTAGAGTCTAGCATGTAGAATATATGGGCTAGGAATTATATGGCATGCATAAACAATGCATAATACTTACATTTTACAGTTTTCAGTTTAAAGGGAAGAAGGAAAGGTGAAGGGGCTATTTGCAGTCTTATTCTGTCTCCTGCAAGCATTCGCGCTGGCTGTAGCAGTTAGGAAAATCCCCTCGACCACTGACATTAATAAGGCCGTGTTATTTGTGCTGTAGAAGACGTACCTCACTGTCCAGCCCTTTCTGCATTTCCTTCTCCCGTGTTTGAAGAAAAGAAGGCTGCGCCAGGGGTGAAAGGTCACCCACCCATGTTGGTGTTTCCTGGAACAAGGTGTCTGAGTCGACTGCAGAGGGATCCGGGGCCAGAGCCAGCTAGTGCACGGCCAAGGACTGAGCAATCTTATACCTCCGAGGCCCACCTGAGCGGGGGCATTGGCCCACCCCCGTGCCAGGGAAGGAGCAGCATGCCTAAGCCCCGAAAGCTTTCTCATGGCAGGAGAAGAAAGGGAAGCTGTCAGCGTAAATAGCAGAACACAGAAGGTTCAATCAGCAGAGAGCCCTCATTCAAGTAACATGAGACCTGGGAGAAAAAGGCAAGAGAAGAGCTGGAATCCAGTCAGGTTTTTTTTTTCTCTCTTTCTTTCTTTTGCCAAAGCTCTTATTGGGCATGGGAGGAGGGGGGGACAGGGGAAGAGTTGCGTGACACAAAAGACACTGCTCAGAGCTGATGCCAATTTGGTACCTTAGAGTTACTGAGTTGGGGGCTGGGGTTAGGGCCTCTTCCCAGATCTCAGTAGATGAGGGAAAATGCTCCTTTCAAAGCCGTTTGTGTAACGAGAGCAAAACATACCATTAGGAATCAATGCCAGGGTTTTGTGGGGGTTTTGCTGTACTTGGAGGGAAGTAAAAATTAATGATAAAAAGTAAAGATGTTAAAGAGGTAAAAACAGATAATATAGTGGGGTGAAAAAAATCCTGTCATTTAAGAGCCGGTAGGGAGGTTTCCTCACGGAATGGGCTATATTTGTAAGTGGTTCATGTCCCTAGACTGCTCTGGGTGGAAGGTTCTAGAAAGCAATGGTGAGATCAGAAGATAGCCAAACTTCTCTGCATGGGAAGTTAACAGGAATTTAGAACTGGACAGGGCAGCAAGGGATAAAGTGAGAACAGCATCATGGGAGGCAGAGCGTGCAGCACAAAGTGATCATGGAGAAATGCTGGCATATTTTTAAAAGATTTGATGTCTAATGTGTACTTTTAAATCGTTTGCCATTTCAAAATGTCAACATCTCTGCCTCTTAGACTTGGAGCAAGATTTGCCCAACACACCAATGCCTGGCGAGGACAGTTTGGGATAATCAGGGTAACAGGCTGCGTTTCTGAGCTGGGAGGCAGAAAAAGAGAACAGTAGCCAGATGTGAGAACCAAGTAAGTTTGAGAGCCCTCTAAGGGACAATGTCAAAAGTTTAGCATTCGTGTCATCAGAATCCTACGATGAGATGATAAAGAATATGGTGCAGAAAAAAAATTCAAAGAAATAATGGCTGTAAACTCCCCAAATTTGGTGGAAAACATAAAATAACAGATTCAAGAAGCTGAGCAAACTCCAAATAGAAAAAAATTTGAGAAATCTACATTCAAATACATCAAAATCAGAATGCTGAAAATTAATGACAAAGAAAACATTCTGAAATCAGCCAGAGAAAAACAGGACATTGCATACAAGGGGAAAAAGATCTGAATGATTGTATATTTCTCATGGAAGCTGTAATACAGTGGAACAGCAGATTTAAAGTGCTGAGTGAAAAGAATTTGTCAACCCAGAGTTTGAAATCCAGTGATATTCTTTAGGAATAAAGGAGAAGTAATGACATTTTGAGGTGAAGGAAAATTAAGAGAATTCATGTGCAGAAGGCCACCTCTTAAAGAAACACCAAAGGAAGTTCTTCAGACTAAAAGAAAATGATTCCAGAAGAGAACACAAAACACTAGGAATGAGGGAAGAACAACAGAAATGATAAGTTTATAGGTAAAGGGAATAAATTCTTTTCCTCATAAGAGAATAGATATAACAATTGAAAGCAAAAATTATAACATTTTTTCATAGAGTTTTCAATAGAGATAGACATAGCATATATGAAAAATACAACATAAATGTGAGGTTGATCTATATGGTGTAAGATGTATACATTCCTCTTGAAGTAGGAAAATATTAATTCTGAGTAGTCTTTAAAATGTGAAGCATGTACATTTTAACCTCTCAGGCAAGCATTGAAAAGTTATACAAAGATATAATGAAAAACTGAATAGATAAATTAAAATGGAATACTAAAGATATTTAAATAATCCAAAAAAAGGTAAGAAAGGGAAACACAGAAACAAAAATAGAGGGGAAAAAAACAGTAATGAATAGTAGGGCTAAATTCAAAAATTTCAATAATTACTTTAAATATAAGTGGTCTAAATGCACAAATTTGAAAATACAGTTGCAAGAATGAATTTTTAAAACAGACCCAACTTTATGCGGTGTACAAGAAACTCACTGTAAATATAATGATATCGCTATGTTAAAAGTAAAATGATACAAAAAGAAATGACGTGCAAATACTAAACAAAATAAATTTGGAGAAGATAATTAATATCAAGCAAAGAAGCCTTCATAGCAACACAAATTACCAGGGATAAAAAAGGACATTACAAAAGATAAAGGAATCAATTTACTGAGGAGATCTAACAGTCCTAAATATGGATGCACATAGCAATTGATACTCAAAAAATATGAAGCAAAAACTTCTATAACCAAATAAAGAAACAGACAAACCTAAAATTACAGTTAAAAATTTCAATATTCCTCTATTAGTAACTAATAAAATAAGTAAACAGAAAAATAAGCTAATATATAGAAGAACCAACAACACTGTCAACAAATTGGAACTAATCAGTGTTTATAGAACACTATGACAAATTAGCAGAATACACATTTTTTTCAAGTGTCTATGGAACAATCACAAACGTGGATGATATATTAGTTCATAAAACAAATGTTAACAAATTTAAAAGAACTAAAATCATACAAAGCATATATTTTGATCACAATGGAATTAAATAAGATAGAAATAACAGAATGATAATTGGAAATCTCTCAACACATGAAAGGCAAACAACACACTTCTAAATAACATATGGGTAAGTATCAAGAGAAATTGAAAAACATTTTGAAGTAAACAAAACAAAAATACATCATATCAAAATTTGTGGGAAGCAGCTAATGAAGAACATTAAGTGCTTATATTAGGAAAGAAGAAAAGTCTCAAGTCAGTAGTCTAGGATTGTACCATATGAAATTTGAAAAAGAAGAGTAAAATAAACCCAAAGCAAAAAAATAATAAGGAACATAAATCAATGAAATTAAAAGCAAAACACTAATAGAAAAAAATTAATGATCTATAAAATTGATAAATCTCTAATAAGATTGGTAAAGAAAAAAGAGAGAAGACCTAAATTCCCAATAACAGGAATGAAAGATGGACCATCAAAATATAACCACAGACATTAAAAAAGTATTAGGTATTAATAAATACTACAAACAGCTCTATGCCAACTCTATCAGAAATTTGACAACTAGAATGAAATGGACAAATTCCTTTAAAGCCAGAAACTACCATAACTCATCCAAGAAGAAATAGATAACTTGACTAGGACTATACCTATTAAACAAATTAAATTCTTAATTCGAATCTTAAAAAGAAAAATCCAAGTCCAGATTCATAGTAAATGCAACCAAGAATTTAAAGGAAAACATTTCCAATTCAACACAATCTTTTCCAGAAAGTAAAAAAGAAGAGACACTTCCAGACTCATTTATGAGACTGGAATTACCCTCATGCAAAAGCCAAAGACAGTAAAAGAAAAGCAAATTGCAAATATACCTCATGGACATAGGAAAATTCCTTAATATTAGAAAATCAAATATTAGCAAATCGTATCCAGCAATACATAAAAAAAAATACACTATGATCAAATGAAGTTAATCCCAAGAATGTAGGCTGGCTTAACATATGAAAATAATTTAATGAAACCCATCATATTAATAGACTAAAGAAGAAAAAACACAAGAACATATAAATTTATGTATAAAAACAGAAAGATCAGCATTCATTTAAAATAAAAACTCTCATCAAATTGGGGACTAGAAACAAATTTCTTTAATCTGATAAACGGCATCCAAGAAAACTCACTGCTGACAACATAATAAAGACTAAGTGCTTTTTTCCGTAAGATAAAAGGAACAAGGCAAGGATGTCCACTCTCACCACTCCTCTTCAAAACAGTATGCTGGAAGTTTTAACCAGTGCAGCAAGTCAAACAAAAAAAAATAAAAAATATACAAATTGGAATGGAAGAAATTAAACTGTCCCCATTCATAGATACCTTGTTTGTCAATTAAAAAAAAAATAGAATGGTGAATGCAGGAGAAAGTTTCTTTGAGAATTTAGTGATGATGAAAATTTAATTTACAAAAGAAATCAAATTTCTATATATTGATTAAAAACAGGAAACTGAAATTTGAAAAACAATTCCATTTAAAATAGTTCCAAAATATGAAATACCTAAGTATGCATTTAACAAAGAATGTATAGACTCTATGTGCTGAGAACTATAAAATTATTGTGAAATCAATAAAAGAAGTTCTAAGTAAATGCGGGAACAGACTGTATTCAAGGACTAAAACACTCGGGATAATAAAGATATAAATTTTCACCAAACTGATCTATAGATTTGATACCATTCCAATCAAGTCCCTGTCAGAATTTGTTGGTAGATATACATAAGCTGATCATAAAAATTACATGGAAGGGCAAAATAATTATAATAGCCAAAATATTTTTGAAAAATATTAATAATTAAGGTGAGAACATTCACACTATCTAATTTTAACATTGCTATAAAACTACAGTAATCAATGCAGTGTGGTATTGGCAAAGAGATACACACATAGGTAAGTGATAAGGAATACAGAGCCTATAAATAAACCCACCCAAGTATGGCCAATTGACTTTTTTTACTTCTTTTTTTTTACTCACCACTATACAAATGAGGATGACCAATTGATTTTAAACAAAGGTAGAAAGGCAATTCAGTGAAGGAAGGATAGGCTTTTTAACAAATAGTATTAGAACAATCGGACATCCAAGTACCAAAAAAAAAAATGTCAACCTAAACCTTATACAAAAATAAACCAAATATGGGTCCAGATTTAAATGTAAATTGTATAACTATAAAACTCTGAAAGGAACATATGAAAAAATCTTTATAGCTGGGGCTTTGATAAAGGGTTCTTAGACATATCATGAAAGGCAAATCTATAAAAGATAATATCAATATGTTGGATTTGTTCAAAATTAAAAACTTTTTCTCTGCAAAAGACATTCTTGAGTGATGTCATAGAAATGAAATAGGGAGCTTCAAGAATCAGTTTTCCCACTGAACAATAATTAAGCTGACATAAGCTGACAGAATCAACTTTTTCAGAATTCTGGAATCTAATTAAAAACTTACATCAACTGGCGGAGGGCTTCATGAACAAAAAGGTAGGTAAATTTTAGTAAGAAAGCATTACAGCATTTTGCTTATCAGGTTTCATACCATTTCATCTTAAAAACTCTCAGAAAACTAGGAATAGAAGAGCATTTCCTCAACATGATAAAGTGCATTTATGAAAAACCCAGTTATCGTACTTAACAGTGAAAGACTGAAAGCTTTCTTCCTTATCACATCAACTCAAGATTATACTGGAAGTTCCAGTCAGGACAATTAGGCAAGAAAAGAAATGAACGGCATCCAGATTGGAAAGGATGAATTGAAAGTCCCTGTGAAGATGGCGTGATTTTTATTTTCAGCATATTATGGAGGTACAGATGATTAGGTTATGTATGATGCCCTCCATCTCCCAGGAGGTGCACATCGCACTCATTGTTTGTGCGTATACTGTCCCCTCCTCCTCCTTTCCCCCTCCCCCTGCCTAACATCCAATAAATGTTATTCTTATAAGTGTTGATCAGTGAAACCAATTTGATGATGAGTACATGTGATGCTTGTTTTTCCATTCTTGGGATACCTCACTTAGTAGAATATGTTCCAGCACTTTCCAGGAGAATACAAGAGGTGCTATATCTCCGTTGTTTCTTAAAGCTGAATAGTACTCCATAGTATACATATACCACAGTTCATTAATCCACTCATATATTGATGGACATTTGAGTTGTTTCCACATCTTTGCAATTGTGAATTGTGCTGCCATGAACATTCAAGTGCAGGTATCTTTTTCGCAGAGCAACTCTTGTTCTTTTGGGTAGATGCCCAGTAATGGAATTGCTAAATCAAATGGTAGTTCTACTTGTATCTCTTTAAAGTATCTCCTTATTGCTTTCCACAGAGGTTGCACTAGTTTGCAGTCCCACCAGCAGTGTATGAATGTTCCTATCTCTCCACATCCATGCCAACATTTATTATTGTGGGACTTTTGGATAAAAGCTGTTCTCACTGGAGTTAAGTGATATTGTAGTTTTGATTTGCATTTCCCTGATGATTAGAGATCAATACACACAAATCAGAGGCTTTCATATACGCCAATAGCAGTCATACTGAGAACCAAATCAAAGACTCAATTCCCTTCACAATAGCAACAAAGAAAATAAAGTACATAGAAATGTATTTAACTAAGGAGGCAGAAGACCTCTACAGGCAGAACTATGAAACATTGAGGAAGGAAATAGCAGAGGACTTAAACAGGTAGAAAACCATACCATGCTCGTGGGTCAGCGAAATCAACATCGTTAAGATGTCTATGCTACCCAAAGTGATCTACAGATTCAATGCAATCCCTATTAAAATACCAACATCATTCTTCACAGATGTATAAAAATTAATTTTACGCTTCTTATGGAAACCGAGAAGACCCTGCATAGCAAAAACAATTCTAGACAATAAAAACAAAATGGGAGGCATCAATTTACCAGACTTCAAACTCTATTACACAGCTGTAATAATCAAATCAGCTTGGTACTGACACAAAAACAGAGCCAATGACCAGTTGAACAGAACTGAGAATCCAGATATAAAACCATCCTCGTATAGCCATCTAATCTTTGACAAAGCAGAGGAAAACATACACTGGGGAAAAGAATCTGTATTCAATAAACGGTGCTGGGAAAACTGGATAACCACATGTAGAAGACTGAATCTGGATCCACACCTCTCACAAAAATCAACTCACACTGGGTCACAGATTTAAACCTAAAGAGTGAAACTATTAGAATTCTAGATGAAGATGTTGGAAATACTCTTCTAGACATTGGCCTAGGCAAAGAATTTATGAAGAAGACCCCAAAGGCAATCACAGCAACAACAAAAATAAATAAATGGGACCTGATCAAATTAAAAAGCTTCTGCACAGCCAAA